>JAOXOA010000008.1:3358469-3370068 GCA_028566315.1 Rudbeckia hirta
GTTCTAGTGGGTTGGGGTACCACACTTGACAACCCGGGTTGGAACCGGTTCGGGTTTTTGGCCAACCCGGTTCCAACTGAACCCGCTTAATAAAATACCCGGGTTGAAACCGGTTCCGGATCAGAAAAAAACCCGATTTGCCCACCTCTAACCACCTACAACCATAATGGATTTCATTAAACTTCACATTATAAGTTGGCACATCTAAAAGTATGTTGGTATATGCATAAATCTATACCATTTATAACCAATGAGTCGGGCAAGGTAGTGACAAAAGGGTCATCCAAATTGGGAGTATGATATACATTCGTTGGCGACATATTTGTTGCCGGATCTTATAAGGTATCAACTCATCAGAAAACAAACAAAGATCAAAGTTAATAATTTAGACCATCACAACAAATTTGTAAACTAGTATGAGTTTACATTTTCTTTTTGAAGATGGTGTTGCCACATATCTACTTAGAATTGGAGGTGCCCTAGCACCAGACTGATTTACATCTGTTGGTGCAACTTTGCCTTGGAAGCTTGGGTCCCAAAAATATATGCAACCATAAATAAAACCTAACATATGATTATCGAATAATACGATGAGTATTATTCATACTATTGTACTTGTTACCTTTTGAAAATTATGGCTTAACCAAAACAAAAAAAATTTCAATATAGGTGGATCTCCAATGTATAAATTGGTCTATGAAATAAAGGAATTGACTTTTTAATGGATTACAAATCATTCAAAACATATAAAGATGTCATCATTTGTTATGTGGTATTTATTTTATGTAGTGTGAAGGGAAAAAGATTGTTAGGTGACTATTTTTTCTATTCCTGTTTGTAATTTGCCATATGCTAGCGACTTGCTAATCAATAATTTTGTCTGATTAATGAAATGTTTTGTTTTGCTGATGATGTAACATTAGCCCATATCTAAGCCTGAAAGTACCCATTAGCCCACTAAAGGCCCAATAACAATTTCTTATGGCCCAATACGGCCCTAGGTCAAGAACGTGTGCCTTCATAAACCCTATTTCAATCCCTCACTCTCATTTCCACCTCCCTCCAACCGCCGTCGTCTGCAAACCCTAACCGGAGAAATGGGTCGAGTCATCAGGGCACAGCGTAAGGGAGCTGGCTCCGTTTTCAAATCCCACACTCACCACCGCAAGGGTCCGGCCAGGTTCCGGAGCCTCGATTTCGGTGAACGCAATGGCTACCTCAAGGGCGTCATTACCGAAATCATCCACGATCCCGGCCGTGGTGCTCCGCTTGCTCGCGTCACTTTCCGTCATCCTTTCCGGTACAAGCACCAGAAGGAGCTTTTCGTCGCCGCCGAGGGCATGTACACTGGTCAATTTGTGTTTTGTGGAAAGAAGGCTAATTTGATGGTTGGAAACGTTCTTCCTCTTAGATCTATCCCTGAAGGAGCTGTGGTCTGCAACGTCGAACACCATGTTGGTGATCGTGGTTCCTTTGCAAGGGCTTCTGGTGATTACGCCATTGTTATCAGTCACAATCCCGATAACGGCACCACTAGGTACAATTTTTTTCATCTAACCCTAGTTATTAGTCAGTTATGATTATTTAAAAATTGATTTGTGCATTTTTGTATGTGTTAATTATTACTTATGTTTTGTAATTGGATGTATTCTAAATTGCACTTTCTTTATATTTGTTTGTGTTATTTGTCTGCCTGCAAACAGGTCATGTATCTATAGATATGGTGTATCAATTCTGATTCATTGTGTTACTAGCTATTTGAATTCAGCTTTAGTTTTATTCATAATCTTTTGTTGATGTTTTATTAAAAATGATGATGTTTTAGAGATGATCTTGTTTTACATGTGTTTAGTGATTACAAAATGTTAGTTTTACGAATGTATGTGATAGGTTTTTTAATATATAGCCTTTTAGTGGAACTTGACAGCTCAACTACAAAAAAAAAAGGTTTACATTTTTCTTTATTTTCACAACATGTGAGTTTTGCATTAGTTTAAGGGTCCTATTCATACACCCAAAAAAGATATTTTGGCCCTTTCCATACAAGTTGTATAGGTTATATTGCTTGTATAGTTGTATGTATAACCTATACGAGTCTGTTATACAGGTTGTATATAACTTTGGTTGGGGTGGGATGAAACCAGGGTGTGGTTATATGATATATACGGAGTGTATAAAACAGCTCGTATATATGGCTTGCATATAATATATGAGTCATACATCTGTTCAATGGTGTCGAAGTAACTTTTGGGTGTACGAATAACATGAGCCTAATTGAATTCTATTTGTACTTTAATTTACATGGGTTGTTTATTTGAACTTATAAATTTAAGTTTAGGTTTTTTAAACTGATTATTTATTTTGATTTACATGGGTTCAGTTGGAACAAGATGTTGTATAAGTTAATTAGAGTATGTTTATTTCAAGTATGAAATATTGAAATTATATTGCATTTGTATCATGCTGCTATGTTTGTTTCAAGACGTGTTTTGCATGATTACGGCTAATGTCGATTTTACAAACTTTTTTTTTTCAAAGTTCCTACATTTTCTTGAATATCCAAACTTTTGATTTCTGCTTATTGAACTGTAGGGTGAAGCTTCCATCCGGAGCCAAGAAAATCGTGCCAAGTGGATGCCGTGCCATGATTGGTCAAGTTGCTGGTGGTGGACGAACTGAGAAGCCAATGCTGAAAGCTGGTAACGCGTATCACAAGTTCCGTGTGAAGAGAAACTGCTGGCCTAAGGTTCGTGGTGTTGCTATGAACCCAGTGGAGCATCCCCATGGTGGTGGTAACCATCAACATATTGGTCATGCCAGTACCGTTCGTCGTGACGCACCACCTGGTCAAAAGGTTGGTCTTATTGCCGCTAGGAGAACTGGTCGTCTCAGGGGTCAAGCCGCTGCTACTGCTGCCAAGGCTGACAAGTAATAAACTGCTGTTATGGATGTTTTTAGTTTTGTTGTCTTTGGGTCTGTTGCTTTTATTGCTAGTCTTTTTGAGTTTACCTGCTACTGTTATGTTGTTTCTCATACATTCAATTATGTTGGAAAGTTTTGCAGTAAGATATTGATCGTTGAACATTTTACTGGACTCGTGGTATTGATGATGATTAGTGTCAAATGCTGTTTTTAGTTTTGTTTTGTTTTGGAGAGGTAAATATTCTTTAAATAGGCATAGATGGTTTTTTTTAAAGAACAACCAATCCTCCAAATTGACTACTAGTCAAATTCATCACATTGGGGATACATTGGCCATCAAACCCAGAAAAACACTCATCTTTGCCTGCCCGAAAGCATGATAGTATTTGACACTAACCATCATCAAAGGAAGCTGGTCAAAGGATAGGTTTCGGTTCCAAACATAAATTGCAGGTATGGTTGATAGAGACTCAAGTCACCTCAACTCTAATTGGGTCCTGGACCCTTGCTTGCAGACCGACTCGACGGGACTTCTACTGAATTGAATCGGCAACCAGTCGGTCATGCTGAATCACCCGGGTGCCAGCCCATGCAGTCATGAAAGAAGGCTCTTGGAAGCCCAATCGTGCAGCCCACTTCTTGCACCTTATTCATGCAAGTTTTTTTTTTTTTTTGGATAATGGGCTTTGCCCGGCAAATAGATTAAATCCAAAAAGGTGTTACAGGTTTAAAGGGGTATACCCCCGCGACTCCTAAAAGAGGACACCCCCGAGACAGGCCTCGGGAACCTCTATGGACAGACTATTTAAATCCTACTCACAAACTAACAAAGTTACATAAGTTGGACTTAAATAGAAAAACACAAGACAAAAAAAATACCCACTAGCCTATAAAACTAAACGTGGAAGCCCACCATTTGAAGCTCACTATGCAAACAAAAGTAGATAAGCCCAACCATTCTAAGCCTTCATCGGGACCAATCTGCTGTGTGACAAGGGCCCAAGAAATAAAGCCCATCAGCAACATTAAAGTAATGAGCCAATATTGGGCTCTGAGGAACAAGTAGAACCCACCTAAAGTGGGCCTTCGGCTGGAACATGCTAAACCATCTAAGAGGGTCTTCAAAATAAGCGACACAGTGGGCCCACAGGCTACAAGGCCCAACTTCAAGCAAACATATAAATTAAAATACCCGCTATTATAGAGGGCCTTCCAACATCCGATTAAAATCAACCAGTGGATCCAATTAATGGCCCACCCCCGGATATAATTGGTAGAATAACCAGGCCCATAAACGATGTTAGCCAGAATTAATAAGCAAACCAAAAACACCAGTGGACCGAAATACCCCTCACAGCCAAGATATAAGAACTGGTAAGAACCACACTTCAGCTCCAAAAAATAAGTCAGCCGCGACCTCATTATATTCACAGCAGCAAGCAGGATCAAGAGACACCAACCAAAGACAACACAGAGAATCGAAAAACCAAAACGAAACGCGTAAGAATTATAAAAAGAGCGCGACATAATTACTTACGGTTTTTAGACGGCTTAGAAACCACAGGATCAAATTTGGAACCCCCTTTCATATGCTTTAGAAGCCATTGGGCAGATTCACTTTCATCCTCACCCACATCTTCGATGCAATAATCCGGGTCCAAGCCCAAGAGAACACACTGATCACGGAAGAAACTGTTCTCTTCAGGAGACCAATCTTCCATTTCTTCAACACGGAAAGCTGGATTTTTTGACTGTAACCGATCCATGATGTGTTTTTTCTGAGCATCAGAGATGGCATAGTCACAAAGATCATCTTCATCCCCATCCGGAGGTACCTCTTCTTGATTAAAAGGTTCATACGGGTATAAATCCGTATCATCCACAACCAAAGAACCCCGGTTGGCACTCCTTAATAAGTCTAGCACTGAAAACTGGTTTGTAGAACACACAAGTGGGGCAGCCGAAGTAGATTGGTCTTTCTTTCGATCTCCATTGACCGCTCTGGCAAAGTTAAAGCCCGAGCACGTCTTTGGAGGGATATCCGTATTCTTTTTCACTGGGGCTTGATTGGAACTGTGAGGGTCCTTTGTATCTCCTGCCGAAGCCGTTTTCTTCTGGGATGTACCTTTAGAAGCATTTAGAAATTGCAAGTCATGTTGTATCGCTAAATCACGTTGCCGCTGAATTTCTGGGTCAACTGGACCTTTCACAGGTTTTACCAAGTTTTTCATTTTATCCGTAGGGTGGGCTTTCTGCTTTCCCACTTTAACTTGAAATTTGTTACCACTGTTACCCTTTGTTCTCATCTCAACAACAGATTTTACCTCACCAGGGGAGCTCGTTTTGTCCTTAGAATTTGCTGCAGGAACCGCTTGTTTGCGTTTGTTACCCTTCCCCACAATAGTGACAAAGCCCTCATCATCCTCCACCACAGTAGATTTGGCTGCAGGCACCGTAACAGAGCCAACCACTTCCACATTTTGTTGTCCTGCTTGAGACGAAGGGGTACTTTGATCATGGGGAACAACATCAGCCGTTGGTTTATGCTTGCAAGACTTAAGGTTGTGACCGAACACTTTGCATAGAGTACACATAGGAGGTTTCCACTGATAAGAGATATTTACTTTTGTAACACGAGCTGGTCTGTTCCTGATCTTAGGATACACTAGCTCAATTTCAGTAGGCAGATCACCAGAAGCTGGGATGTCAACGAGCACTCTAGCATACCCCAGTTTACCCACCTTGTTTAAGCACCTATTCTTCGTGGTGCGATCCATGAGGAGAGGATATCCAACATTACTAAGAATCTTGCTTAATCCCCTCCCGGTCCAGAGTTCTAATGGCACTTGGTGGATGGTTACCCATAATGGGATAACCGAAGGTTCCACTTTTTCGTGACACAATCCCGGTTCCCACTTGTTGAGGAACAAAGGAACATTATTAACCATCCATGGACCGTTTTCAAGCACTTGGTTCATGCCGTCTTCACTTTTAAACTTAAAATAGTAAAACCCAGAAGTGCTTTTTGATATCTCATCAATTTCAAACATATGCCATAATCTCTTAAGGCATGAAGTAACCGTTCGATAGTCCATAGATGATCCTAAAAAATAACCACACAGGTGCAAAGCAAAGGATTGGGAAGAATACCTGAGGTCTTCATCCGACAGAACCACCCTTTTGCAACCATCTTCACTAATGGTAGGAGGGATAAATTCAAGTTTAGTTTCATCAGTCTCATTGTTGATGCGAATCTGGTCAGCAAAGGTTTTCCCACCTTTGACGGTTGTGTCCCAGGCATTAACCAACTGAGGGCATGGCTGGTCTTTCTCAGAATGTCTTCTTCTTGTGCCTGAAAAGTTCTTAGATAACATCATTGGGTGGTTAGGTTCAGAGATCATATCAGAATCATCTATGAACACAGCGGTTTGATTGACACCACTCTTTTCAGCCGAAACAGGGGAGTTTGCCTCTGAAGAAGACTCCTCAATTCCAATTCTTTTACTCGGGACCTCCTGAGTGCCATTACAGGACGAGGTAGAGTTTTCAGAGCTCAATTTTCTCTTCGATTGAACAGATTTACACACATCCATGGCATCCTGGTCTGGGTTTAGGGATATATCCTCCATGACAAGGTCAACATGGGCCGATATCTCCAGATTGTCGGTATTAGAAGGGGTAATGCTAGCCATGGGAGCGGAATTCGAAGTCTTACCAGGAGCGATGGCAGAACCAGTAGCGATTGCAACTCCATTGCCAACTGGAGTGATAAACAGCCCTGGGTTTCTGCTGGAATCCGCTTTGGTATTGTTAACCCATGCCCTAAGAGACGAAACAATATCGTATGGCGGTTGATTTGGAGCCTCTTGGAGCTGGTTGAACTGGAACTGAATTTTGTGGGTAGGCTAGGTCTATTCAACATGACTCAATTAAGCATTAAGCATTAAGCTTGTTATCCATCATCATGTCTTGCTGGTTAACATGGTTCGTAGTTAACATGGTTCGGAACAATTAAGCATTAAGCATATGTATTTAATAACCATTAAGCATTCGTTTAATAATAAAACTTTGGTCTGGATAACTATGGCCGTTCAAAAGAAAGATTATGTTAGTGGCCATTTGTAAGTTAAAACTTGTCATTGTATCAATTATTTAAAAAATGGCAGTGGGCATTTTTAGGCCTCCTGTAGTGGGGCGTGTTGGGGGTGATAACGCCCTATGGCGCCCCAAACACCGCCCCCGGGGGCGTTATGTGTTTTTTTTTGCTTGAGCGTTATCATCATCACGTCCTGCCCACTCGATTTAAAAAAAAAGCCGTTGAACGACTATGTTTAACCAACAAATTTTAACAACTTTCATATATATATATATACATTCTTCACATACAAAAACCACACAAACCTGTCCCCACCTAAGTGGTGGAGTGGCATTGGAGTTTTATTGTAAAGTGGTGGTCGGGGGTTCGACTCCCGTTTGGTGTAAAAGTTTAGCCGTTCAAAAAAAAAAACCACACAAACCTACACCCACACAAATATTACATTCTCCAAACAAATACAATCCATAATCAAACACAAACCCACACAAATACTAGCCATGTCGTCATCCTCATCAATGCTATACAACCGTTTGTTAGCTGATTCGTCTGATGATGAGTACTCGGATTTAGAGATGGAAGCGGTTACAAGTGTTTTTGACTATATGATGGATGCACTCTCAAAGCCGGAACCGCCAACATTGTCAAGAAAGTTTATTGAACGAGACCGTAAGTCGGCCAATGATCGACTGATGAAGGATTATTTTGCTGATAACGCGGTGTACAAAGACCCGCGGATTTTTAGGCGACGTTTCCGTATGAGCAAACGTTTATTTTTGCGTTTAGTAAATGATTTGGAGGCACATGATCCTTACTTTGTACAAAGACGCGATGCTAGACAAGTTCTTGGATTCACACCTATACAAAAGTGCACTTCGGCTCTCCGTGTGCTCGGCTACGGTAACACTACCGACATCAATCTATATAGGTATAATTGAGATATACGGGGCGCATTACCTAAGAAAACCGACTTGGAACGATTTAGTCCGTATTTACGAAGTGCACGAAGAGGTTCACGGTTTTCCCGGCATGATCGGCAGTATTGACTGCATGCACTGGCAATGGTCTAATTGTCCAACCGCTTGGCGTGGTCAACACACCCGTGGTGACCAAAAGGTGCCGACTCTCATGCTCCAAGCCGTGGCATCTTATGATCTTTGGATTTGGCACGCTTTTTTTCGCCTACGATCATCATTTTCAATCCTCTTTCAAACCCAAGTGTTTCCAACACTTTTTTTATGGAACTCATATTTACACTATAGTCCTCCAACTTTGACTTATATACAAGCCCGGATCAAAATTTTTCAGATTGATACACCCTCCTATGTAATGCTTAAACCTGTGGAAACACTAAAGATAGGAAAAATAAATGGACAAAGTAAATCTTTATTTACATTTTTATACTAACTCTTTCTTTTCTTTCCCTTTCTTTCATTTTTCATTAAACTTGAGAATGCATTATATATATGTACTTTCTTTTCCTCTCCTCCCATATCCAATCAAGTTAGTATAATTTACAAAGAAACACAACCCCTAACAGGTAATATGTTAATTGTGCATCTTTCTTAAAAGATTTTGCTTAACTGATTATGTGTTTGTTGCAATGAAATAGAATGCAGGTAATCTGTTAATTGGGTCTCTAATTATTGGTATTTTAAGTTTTTGTTTGCTGTTTAGATACAAGCTTTTTCCAGGCTTTTTTCGAGCGAGCTGCGAGCTACAAACTTTTTGAACAGTCCTAAATTCGGGGAACAAGGGAATTTGGTACGAAGTCGATGTTTTTGTTTGGCATAGTCACATGATAATTTTGGTGCAGTTTAGTCTTCGTTCCAGAGGAAACCAAATTAAAAATATCAAGAAGTCACAAAATCAAACTGAAAAATAAAACGCATACTTTCAGCATATTAGGTTTTTGTTAAAATATCATGTTCGCCACAAACCTAATAATATGTATATTTTTTTTGAACGACAAACGAATATAATGCCGGGTACTCCGTACGCGGCGCCCCAATAGTTAAAGGTACGCACAATCTGACCACTATTCCAGACGCACGGAGCACCTAACACACACCGAAGAAGAGCACCTAATACTTTTTAACATTTTTTAATGATTTAAGACTCAATCAAATGAAAAAAATCAATATACATGTTATGCAACATAATAAGAGTTACAGTGTTGGTATGTGAAAAAACACAAATACCTAAAAAAACTAAAAAAACCGAAGTAACCGAAAATCAAATCGAAACCGCTTAAAAACCGAATAACCGAAAACCGATCGGTTACTAATGGTTAATAACCGCACTATGCGGTTTCGGTTTCGGTTTCGATAAAGGGTAAAAACCGCAACGAACCGCACCGCGCACAACCCTAGGTACCGGTACGGGATTTGTACGGTACCGGTACCGGTATTTCGGTTAAAAAGCTCATCCCTGTGGCCTTTTGCCAATGAGTCACCCCGAACGGCATAGCGAGCTTTAGCGTCTATTGATCGTTATAAAAAAATAAAATTATATAAAGTTGTAGCACATCAAATTAGTATTATAATTTCAGACTGAGTTTTTAAAATGTAACTATCCAAATAATCAACTATGTTTCAAAATATTAACTTTCATGTTGTAACCTTCTAAAAAAAATTAAGTTTATTCAAAAATTTAACTTTAACTCATTTCAAAGTTTTCAAAAGAAGTAACATTGCTTCGTTTTGCTTATAAAAGATTTAATTTATTAGTTAGAAATATTAAATAAGAGGTTGACTATTATTTTGATCACAAGTTATGTAAACCGAGACGATCGGATAGTTACAAATGACATGGCTAAATAGTTATTTAAGTTGCGAACTGACAAAACCTGACTTAATAGACTGATCCGAACAGACTAGCTAACCCGAAATTTTTTATGTTTTAAAAATTATGCCCCCCCGCCCCGAAAATAATTTATGGGTCCGCGAATAGGTGACAAGCATTTGAATAACACTCTCTACTGTGCGGTCGAAAGAGAAACTTTTTTAATAGTCATCGGAGAGGGTGTAATGATTCGATTTCAAGCTATCAGAAACCGAAGATAAGACATCTATTACGTATATTTAATTTCGTACTTTAGTTTTGGTACGTTTATGTTGAATGAAAAGTACGGTAATTTTTTTTTTAACGTTACTCCTGAACTTTTGGTCTAGATCCGCCACTGCAACCCGGTTGAACCATTTTTTTTAACAGCTAGTCTGATCGATACCCCCAGGAACCGGTCCCTGACACCACTTGTGTTTCAACCGTAATGAGTGTATTTTGCCCTGGCAAGGAATCGAACCACGAACACGATCGGGTGGAAACCTCACCGGAGTGAGTAAACCCTCCTTTGAGAATTGGGATCCGAAAATCCTTCGTCTCCTCGAATACCACCTCCTCGAATACCACGGAACCGCTCCAAGTGAGACTTGAACCCTGAGTCGTTATGCTCCCCAGGTCAAACCTTTACCACTCAAAGCTGACATTCGTTGGTGAAATGCAACCAAATTACATTTCACATGACATTTTCTTTCATTTAAATATTATGTACGTGACTATTTGTAGGTTCATATCTCAAAAGAAAAGTCGCCGGCTCTTTCTTGCTTTAAGTCAGACTTCACCCCTCGAAACCATCTATCTACCCATCCCATCTATCCTGCAGACTTTCACAATCACCCTTGTCCCCTACCTCACCCTTTCACCTTCACCAACTTCATCTTCTCTTTTCAAGTTCACCTTTACCATGGATTTTAGATTAATACTTCTCATAGGATTGGGTTTTACTTTTATACTAGTAATTACTTTTTACAAGCTATATAGATATAGAAAATCAAGAAAACTTGAAGAGGAAGATGAAAGAAATATAGAAAACGAGACCGATGATATCTCTGTGGCCATTGTGGCCACGGAAACGGATGCCGGGACGGATGCCGAGACCGGGACCAAGTTCGGTGGCTATCTTGCAGACGACGATGCGTCTTTTAGGGATGAAACCATGCATGAATGCTTTCCGGATGAAGAATTAGTCATAATCACATTGGCGAAGATGGTTATACATCGCCGTGTAACAAGTTTGGATGCTTTGGAAAATTTGTATCATGACTTTTTGGTTGCTAACCCGATTCAAAACCACGACTGGCTCAAATGGGTTTTTAACAAGTTCAATGCACGTTTATTGTTATTCTCGGACTCGGCTCCCACAGGTTCAATTATTTGACTTATATGATATTGTTATTATGGATTTTACTATGAAATGCATAAGGGGTTGGTGTAATTTTGATTTAGGTGTGCAACTAGAATTATATATACATATATGAATATTACTCCTTATGCATAGGCGAAAGCTGTTCGGAAGAGTGGTTTGGCCCAGCACCGCAGGTCTGGGAAATCGCCAATCTTGGTTCTGGTCTAGGTTTGTTACATTAAATGTTTTAAGCTTGTTACATTATATGTTTTAAGTATATGTTTTAAGGTTGTTATAATTTCTGGCACAAGTAGATTCAAACTTGTTATCCATCATCATGTCTTGCTGGTTAACATGGTTCGTAGTTAACATGGTTCGGAACAATTAAGCATTAAGCA
>JAOXOA010000008.1:3982638-3993712 GCA_028566315.1 Rudbeckia hirta
ATCACAATTTACGTTGTTGTACTGTTGTATTCCTTTTAGTTATGTGTTTTGTTAAAGTGCTCATAACCACACGATAATTTAGTTATTTGTTTGGGTTTAATTTTGATTTTCCTTCTGTATAGTTGTCAATTTTAAAAACATGTTTAATACTTATCGGTTCCAACCTAGAACAATTACCTAAGAACCGCTAAACCGGAACCGAACCGAACCAGTTCTTAACGGTTTCGATTCCGGTTCTTATTTTCAGACATTAATGGTTCCGGTTCGGTCCGATTCTGAACCGTTGCACAGCCCTAACTATATGCGTCTAGATATTGTTTTTTATTTTATTTTAACAGCAACAACTACAAAATTATATAGCAACACAGGGCAAAATGCTACAAATCTCACAATACAAAAAAATAAGATAAGTAGCAGGGGCGGACCTACGGAATGACGGGTGGGGCATAGGAACCTACTAGGTTCGGGATTAGCAGTATTATATATATATATACAAATCTGAAAGTGAATCCATTAATATTTGTAGAGTGAACCCATAACCAAACAACTCAATTGGTCTGGTGGTACCTCCTCCTTATTTTCCACTTTAGGTCTTGAGTTTGACTCATGTGGATTCATGTTATTTTAACGATTTTTTTTTTCATAAAATACCAAGCCCTTTTTAGTCTTTTTACCACTTAGGGTTCTCTTCCTAAAACACAATTGCGCCATTCGCCAATCGCCTCTACACCTGATTGCATCGTTCCAAACTTCCACTTAGCCATCATCGCTAATTCATCACTACACACGATCTGTGATGAATAAACACGAACTCGGTCGATGGGAAAACGATTGTGATTTGGTTGTTTGAAAGACCCTACAAAAGTGCCATCGCATAGAACTTCAGGTTTATTAGCTAGACTTGATAACTAAATTGTGGGGTTGTGACTGTGTGAATCTTGATCATGATAAGGTTTAGCATGTATATAAGGGTCAATATATAGGAATTGTTTGTAATCCTTGTTAGTCAATTTACAATATGACTTGAATGGTTTAGGGCTTTAGGCTTATGTTTCGTGGCGCTTCATTGGGGCGTCGTTGTTGCTTGAATATCAAAGTATGTAATGGAATACCCTTTTTCACATAGTACCAATTGGTTGATGTAAAACATACACTCTTCTAAGTTTAACTAAACCAAAGCAGGAAGAAGAATGGGAGACGACGGAGGGAGAGGGGAGTGGCAATCGGTTCATCGTCGAAGGGAGAGGAGTGACCAAGAAATTCAGGCTACTACTTATTTTGTGACGAATCTGCCAGAAGATACTACCATAAGAGAGATATGGTTGGAATGCAAGGGTCACGGGCAACTTCTTGATGTTTTCATCCCAAGGAAAAGGGACACGCTGGGTAGAGTGTTTGCCTTTCTCAGGTATAACAAGGTGATGAATAAGATCCAACTGGTGAGAGCCTTGAATAATACATGGATCAGGAGCAAGAGGATCAAGGCTAACATCTCAAAGTTTGATAGAGGACCGGTAAAAAGAGAACTAGACGGTGGGGTGAGGGTCTCAGGTACAAGGCGAGAAAACACGTATGGAGGGGGGAGTAGAAAGGATGGGCAAGCGTCCGACGATAGGCCTACGTACAAAGAAGTGTTGCAAGGAGTCGGTAACCGTCCGGCAAGTAAGACCCCAATGGAGGTTGAAGTTGACATTCAAGGGTGGGAAGGTGTGAAGCCGTCAGACAATTAGGAGTGCAGTTCGGTGGTAGCGGAAGTAGCCGATATCATTACGTTAAGTAAAATCGGGGACCTTGTCAAAGACTTATACCCCCAAAGGATGGAGGTTAGGTATGTGGGGGGGCTGAAGGTGCTTATAGCCTTTGGCTCGCAGATGGAAGCAGAAGACTTCATCCTCTCTTGCAACCAACAATCTTTAGGATGGCTTAAGCAAGTATATCTATGGAGAGGCGAGGAATGGAAGGTTGAGAGGGTTGCCTGGATAAAAATACAAGGGATCCCGCCTGCACTATGGGATGAGATGGCCATTAATAAGGTGGCTAGCTTGTTCGGTAGGATCGTACACCGGTCAGGGGTGTCCCGTGTGGATGGGAATCTTGAAAGCTGTCGAGTGGGAGTTCTAAGACCGTTAGGTGCTCTGATTGACGAACAAGTAAATATTAGATGGAAGAACAAAGTAATTAGATGTTGGGTATCGGAGGTAGCACATAATTGGTGCCCGGAGAGGATGAAGTTGGATGATACTGCCATTGTTCTCAACAATCCAAAAATCCGGCGGCATGATCATGGGGGTCCTGAATCCTCCGGAGAAGACACCGGTAGTTCAAGTGGTGGCAGCATCGGAGATAAGTTGCTCTCACCCTCGGCGCTAATGAACCCGCCGGATTCCGCTGATGATGGACCTTCAGGTATTCCGGTGACGGAGCCGGTAGATTCCGACAACTTAGGGGAGGAAGACGAAACGACCGGGGACGCTTCGAATGTTGGGGTGGAGGCGCTGCAGCATGGTCTCGAAAATAGTTGCATGGATATTATGGGTAATTCTAGTCCCAATGAAAAGCATGCGTGGGGGTCTAAAAGCGGTGCGACCGAACCGATGTCGGCTTTTGGTTATTTGTCAAATATGCGCCATCTTGGTAGTGTAGCCCAATTAAATGGGCATGATCTTGAAGATAATAATCATGTGGGCCATGATCTTAGTAAAATTGGAGTAGGTGATGGGCCGATTTTTTCTAGTGCTTGTGGGCCAAATATCCCATATTCTGGACCATGTTTTAATTTTGAGAGGAGCCGGGTAATTAATTGTTGTGTCGGCAATTCTCAGAATAATAGGTGGGACCCTAATTGCAATGATCCTTTTGATTTGGAACCATTAATTTGGATAGAAGCAGAAAAGGAGAGGATAAGGAAGAAAAAGCTATCTAAAGCTCCAGCTCTCACATCCATAAAATTAAAGGATACACTACGAGTAAAAGGGGGGAGAAGGTCAAAGATGTCGCTAGGTGATGTTCGGGTAGTCAGCAGCCGTGCATCTCAGTCTCAAAGGGCAGGCGGCTCGACGGAGGTGCGCCGCTCGAATTCCGGTTCGATAGATCTTAACAGAGAAGTGGAGGAGGCCTCGAATAGTCTAAGCTTGGAAGTCCGGGGCACTCTTCAAATGGGTGAGGCAATTGGTGTGGACTTGCGAGGAAAACAGAACCTCGTCGAAGAGACAATCCAAGGTGAAGGAGTAGTTAACAGGACCCAATGAATTTTTTATCTCAAAATGTTAGAGGGTTGGGAGATTCACGTAAATCTTCCAGGCTCAAGGAGATTCGTTCGAAGTATAAGGTAAGCTTTATTGTTATTCAGGAAACGATGCTGGCTAGTGGTGAAAAAATCAATGTCAACCAAATTTGGGGGAAGGGACCAATGGAGTATGAGTGGGTAAATGCTAATGGCAAGTCAGGCGGCTTGCTTTCTATATGGGATCCGTCCATTTTTAGGAAATCTGGGTGTAAAAAAAATCAATGGTTCTTGTGTGTCTCCGGGTATGTTCAAGGACTAGACTCCCCAGTTCATGTGGTAAACGTATATGCCCCGTTGGAAGCTGGGTCAAGACGAGCACTATGGTGTGAGTTGAAAAGCCTCATGGACGGGGAGGTGGGGATGTGGATACTGCTGGGTGACTTTAATGAAGTTCGGTCACCGGGGGACCGTGCAAATACTGGGTATAATGCTGTGTCGGTTGAGGCTTTCAATGACTTTATTGAGGAGGTGGGTCTAAACGAATACGTCACTACAGGTATGAAGTTCTCTAGAGGTCCGGGGATAAATTCAGCAAGATAGATCGGTTTTTAGTCTGTGAGTCGTTTTGGAATAAATGGCCTCTGGCTAGGGTCACCATTCACCCTAGGTATATTTCTGACCATAGTCCCATTACAGTTTCCCTAGAATCGGAAGGGTTCGGGCCGATTCCTTTTAAAATTTTTAATTCATGGCTAGGGAGACCGGGTTTAGAGAAATGGTGTCGAAAGTGCTACATGAGAGTGTATCAGACGGTCCCCCCGATAAGGTGTTGGCGTTTAAACTTAGAATGGTAAAGGAGAAAATCAAAGAATTTAACAAGCAATATAAGTTGGAAAGTGGGGATAATCTTGAAGCTATGAAAGAAGAATTGAATAGGCTTCAAATTTTGGAAGAAGATATGGACTTAGATGTCTCTGTGGTGAACCAAGCCAGTGAGTTAGAAAAGAAGATTATGGGTTGTGAGGAATGTCTAATGCCTGACCTAAGGCAAAACTCCCGGGCGAGGTGGGCCTCGGATGGGGATGACAACTCCGGTTTTTTTCATAGTTTTATTAACTGTTGTTTAATGAATAATCGAATGCATGGCCTAAAGACTGTTGACGGTTGGTGATCGAGCCCGCGGAAGATGAAAGCGGTGGTCCTTGAATTTTTTGTAAAAAGTTCCAGCAGCCTACGACTTCGACTCCGTCCTTTGAGTGATGGCACCTAAGACGACTCTCAGAGCAGCAACGAAACAATTTAATAGAGCCGTTGTCAATGTCAGAAATTAGAGAGGCGGTCTTCGAGTGTGGTGGGGACCGGGCACCGGGCCCAGACGGCTTTAACTTTTATTTTATCAAGTCTTTTTGGGAGGAGTTAGGGCCTGATTTTTTTAATGTACTAACAAGTTTCTTTCACAGGGGTGTTTTCATCCATGGTGTCTCTTCTTCCTTCCTAGCCTTGATTCCAAAAGTGCATGATCCGGCATCCCTAAACTACTATCGTCCAATTAGCTTGATTGGGTGTATTAGCAAGGTGGTGTCAAAGGTATTGGCAAATAGAATGAACCGGGTGATTCAATCGCTGATCTCGGAGGTACAGTCGGCTTTTTTATTGGGGAGGAATATTTTAGATGGGCCGTTGTTATTAAATGAAATAATATCATGGGCGCGTAAGACTAAGTATAAAGCCTTTTTGTTGAAACTGGACTTTGAAAAGGCCTATGACTCAGTGTCTTGGGGTTATATCATCTCAATCCTCAAACAGATGAACTTCCCACCTCGATGGTGTATATGGGTTCGGGGTGTCTTATAGTCTGCTCGGGCCTCGGTATTGGTAAACGGGTCTCCCACTCTGGAGTTTCAATGTGAACGGGGATTACGACAGGGGGACCCGTTATCACCATTTTTATTTATTATTGCCATGGAAGGGTTATCAAGCTTTATGCAATCGGCGGAACAGGCTGGGCTTGTTCATGGAGTCAAAATGCCAAACGGTGGACCATTAATTAACCACCTCTTGTATGCAGATGACGCCATCATCATTGGAGAGTGGAGTAAGACTAATATTACTAACATTACTCGTCTTTTGAGGTGTTTTTTCATGGTTTCAGGGCTGAAGCTAAACTACCATAAATCAACTCTGTTGGGAATCGGTTTGGACGACAGGCAGGTGGACGACGTGGCAGAGTCAAAGGGGTACAAACGGGGCAATATTCCCTTTATATACTTGGGCCTTCCAGTTGGTGCCAATATGAATTTGCAAAAGCATTGGAAGCCGGTGATCCAGACGGTACAAGCTAGATTGGCCAAATGGAAATCAAATACCTTGTCCATCGGAGGGAGGGCAACGCTTCTCCATTCGGTATTAGACGCACTCCCTTTGTATTTTATGTCTCTATATAAGGCGCCGTTGGTAGTGATAAAAAAGTTGGAAGCTATTAGGAGAAGGTTCTTTTGGGGGAGTAAGGAGGAACGGGGACGGATGAGTTGGGTCAAGTGGGAACACGTAATAGCCCCAAAAAGTCAAGGCGGGTTGGGGTTCGGGAGTCTTAGGGATATAAATCAAAGTTTGATGTCTAAGTGGGTATGGCGATTTAAGGTAGAACCGTGTAGCCTATGGAAGAGAACGATCGACGCGATACATGGGTCTAATAGAATGTCTTTGCCGGTACCGCTAAGACAAAGTGTACCCGGGGCTTGGAAAGCAATCATGGCCAATGGGGAGTGTCTTAAATCTAGGGGGATAGCTCTTAATAATCTGATGAAGTGTAAAGTGGGTGATGGCACTAGAACTTTGTTTTGGTTAGATTGGTGGATTGGGGAAGAACCTTTGTGTGTTACATTCTCATCTTTGTTTAAAATTGCTAGAGATAAAAGAGCATATGTGAAGAGCAAGTCTAGAATAGGAATGGGGGGAGGTCCAATGGGTCTGGTGTTGGAATAAAAGTACATTTTCCTATCAAGAAGAAGCTGAATTTAAGGAATGCAACAACCTACTTGGTGATAGGCTCATTATGCAAGGAGATGATAATTGGGAATGGGTGCTAGATGGGTCGGGTAGGTTTTCGGTTAAGTCGGTTCGTTGGGAACTAGTCAAGAATGATACCCAACCTTCAAACCGGCCTACGATATGGGAAAGGTGGCTACCGGCTAAGGTTAATATTTTTATTTGGCGGTTACTTCGTAATAGGCTTCCGACTAAAGTGGAGCTTATAAAGAGAAATATCCAGGTCCAAGATGATAGGTGCTCGTTTTGTGGTGATGGGTTGGATTCGGTCGAGCATATTTTTACATCGTGCGGGTCATCGGCTATAATATGGCAAGGGGTAGCGGCTTGGTGTAATATTCCCCCTATCATTGCATTTTCAGTGGCGGACTTGTTTGACAAAAGAGGAATGGATGGAATGAATGAGGTTAAGAGGAGACTAGTGGTGATCGTAATTAGTGTAGTTTGTTGGTCTATTTGGAGAGGTAGGAATAATATTATTTTCAGGAATCAGTCGTCGTCCCCGAAACGTATTCTTGATGAGGCGAGGGCTGTAGCGCTGCTGTGGATAAAAAACCGGGCAAAACTAAATCGGGAGGATCTACTGAAGTGGTTTTCGGTGGGTTTTTGTGGGGTGTAGGACAGCAAGGCTGTCAACAGGTTAGAGGAGAGGGTAGTTGATTAAAATAAAGGGGAAGGCAATGGATTTACATGTTCTGAAGTTGGGGCCACCTTTTGAATACAGAATATATGCATGCACATGGAGCTTTGGTGGCATAAATTGTCTATTTTATTTCTATTGTAATATTTTTGTAAGGTAGCAAGTATTGGGTGTAATTGGTTTAAGGGGGGTCCCCGGGTCCTGTTTGGGGTTGCCTCGAAAACACGGCGAAGTGAAAACCGGTGGCGCGGCCTTCGTTTGTGGGGGTTTTTCTCGCGTCTTCGCCAGGTAATTGGCGCGAGTTTTTTCATCCTCTTGGCTTCCTTAGCAGTTAAGGATCCGGGAAGGGTCTAGGCGAGATACTTGGAGATGTCTATGACTATGTAAATATATTGGGCCTCAAGCACCTTGCTTTTGGCTGCTTTTTTATAAAATTTTTGCCTTTCAAAAAAAAAAAAATATCGGTCTAATCTCAATGCCATAAATAGCAACCCCCTTAAATGACGTCTTCGTATCAGGAGAAGTAGTCAATATTGTAAGATACAAATTGTAGGCATCTATTGTAAGATACAAATCGTAGGTACCTACATTTTGAAATTTGTAAATTTCTACTTCCATCCAATCATCATCCTTCCTATGTTGTGGAAGGCTTACTCTTTTTTGCCAGCCAGTTGGGTTGTGGGTGTTTTGATCAGTTTTTGGCCGAATAATCGGGGTTTGAGGAGCTACGAAGTAGAAATAACAATAATCATAAACAAAGTCACTTTTATACACTTTCACTGGATCCTCAAACCCATATTGGTCTTTTTGTAGTTTATAGACAAGGTAACATGCGTATGTTGTTCCAGATGATACTGGTTGGGACTTGATCCGAAACGTATTGATAGAGAGTTTCTCATAATCACACTGGATGGCTTCTCCAAATCTGAAAAACCTTAAAAAATCATCTTACATGTAAAGATTTTAGAAGTTTCTTCAAGAAAAAATTAAAAGAACCTTGATTCGGGTAAAGGCAAGCTTTCCATCTCACTTCCTATTCCGTAAGTATTTATGGCTATTCTTGCCGGGAGCATATAACATTTTTTTCCATTTTTGTCAAGATAAAACCACTATCAAACAATAACATAAATATGTGAGTATTTCTTAACAATTAAATATATAGTTAATAGGCTTCATAACACCTACAAATAAGAAAAACATCTAGGACTTACAATACGTTCATCCTTGTCAACTTTATTAATGAAGAAGCCGTTGCGAATAATTGAGTAGGCTTCCTCCTTGGTTGTCCATTGCAGACCATTTTCTGACCTTTTTATTATATCTTCAAAATCAGTTGGCATATTTTCTTCCCAATTTGCATCTGAATCTGATATGTGTTGCTTCTCATCCACCTGTAGAACAACATAACCATATTAAACTTTGATCTGGTCACTAAAATTGGTTAATTCCCGTGCATTAAAAATAGAGTTAGTTGTCGTGGCCGAACACTAAAAGAATTTTAACTAATTAACGTACTTTCTCCAAGGGCCGAAATTCGATGCCTTCTACTAGGTACAACATATGCAAGCGATCAAACAGAATCTCAAGATCAACAACGGTGTGGTCAGTAGTAAACTGATACAATTCACATGCCCACCGTGGATGTTTTATCGCATACGCCATGTGTGAAATTAAACTCTCCCTCTCCCCTTGTAATTTGTATTTGAGGTATATAGGCATTAAACTATATCCCACGGGAATGGACTCAGCTATGAACACAATGTTCACCACGTATGTGATTCCGGGTGACAAGAATGTAGTTTTTACATGTATTTTGACATCCACTTCAAAATTAAACGTGGCGCACACACCAAATCTGCGTAAACAGTAGCAAATAATGATACAATATTGTATGTTGAATACTTATCAAATATTGTAAAAAGCTAGAAACACAAGTCACCTTGATTTATCTGCAGGATAGATTTCTTTTTTTCCTGAAGGCAAACATGCTACAACAGATATCATCTCATTGTGTTATCCCTTCTTATTTAATGTTAACAACTGTATGCCCATTAAACAAATTCAAGTGAACATATACTATTAATTCAACGACTCATATAATGCAGCTAATTAATTAGGTACCGTATTACTGTCGTTAAGGAGGACCCCTTTGAACAGAAGCATCATCAGTTCAACTTCAGATTTGTAGTTCACAGGAGGTTTCGAACTCCCTGCTATCATTTCATAGTAAGAATGTTTATCGTTCCATTTGCTCATAAATTCTTGATTTTCGAGCAAACTTTCGAGTAACTCTTGACTTTCGATTGCCCTCTTAAGTTCTGTCACGACCATAGCCATCGACGGCCTTTCTTCACGAGATACCTTCAAACATCGCTCTGCAATGTCTGAAACGATTTCAAAAGCACTATGATCCAACGGTTTAACAGTCTCATCTTTAAAGATGATATCATGCAACTTCTTCTCCTTGTAACATTGAATCCACATGGGCACTAACTGCTGAGGATGACCATTGCTATCAAGTGTATAGCATAAGCTCCCACATAAAACTTCGAACAACATCACACCAAAAGAGTATACGTCTGACTCTTTCGTTAGGGTGTGTGTCATCCAATACATCGGATCAATGTACCCCCCGGTACCTGCTGCGGGAGTCACAATAAGTGAGTGCTGCTCATTAGCTGGCCCGATTATTGAAAGCCCAAGATCAGAAACTTTAGCATTCCATTCGTCATCGAGAAGGATGTTGCTGCTTTTCACATCACAATGGATAAGTCTTCGGTGTGTCTCCCTTGGATCATGGAGGTAGCTTAATCCCTTTGCGGCATCAAGGCACGTCATCAAACGTCGTCTCCATGTGAGATGAGGGGACTTTAAATACCGGTCAAGGCTTCCACGAGATGCATGCTCGTACACGAGGATCATCTCACCCCCTTCGCAACAAAATCCCAACAGAGAGATGAGATTTTCATGTTTGTAATCAGAAAGCATCGTTATCTCTTTCAAGAACTCAGGTGTTCCTTGTCCACCGCTACAGTTGAGACGCTTTATAGCAACCACGCCTCGCCCCTTAGAGTGAGACAATTCACCTTTGTAGACATTCCCAAACCCTCCAACTCCAATAGGGTTATCGTTGAAGTTGTTGGTGGCCTTTTTTATCTCTTCCAGTTGGATTTTAAGATGTTCATACTTCTGCAAGAACGTCTGCAAATATGCCTCCATATTTATGGATCAACTAAGAACAACACAAAAAGGTTGCTTGTAATTAAAACAGAAACTGAACTGAATGATGGTTAAGAATGAAGAACACACAAGATTAATATGCTGTGACTAGATAGATGGAAAGCAATGCCTTTTAATGGAGTTAGGCGAGAAACTATGATGTATTATGCCATTGCACTAAGTAATTTTGTTATTGATTAAAAATAAAATATAATCGAAGTGATTAACATGCTAAATGTCAACCTTCCATGTGACGTGATTTCATAAAAAAAAAAATTGTTTTAGTCCAGCTATTATAGATTAAACAATTGGTTTTTTGCGTTTAATTAATACAATGCTGACACTTTAACCAGTATTCCAAGCAACTTACATGATGAAATTAGGATGTGATGGCCAAAGTCAACCCTCTCAAGTATCACATAAATTATTCAAAGTAGTTATGGTGTCTCTTTAGATGACTTTGGGCTTCAAATAATTTTATCAAACCTAACATCCATGGTTAGCTGTAATTTTAAAAATAAAGAACTTCATTAATTTAGTTACAAAACCTTACAGCCACTCATAAAATTATCTTATCTTTTGATTTATATATTCCTACCAAAATACATAAATATTGTAATCCAAGTTCATCTTCTCAATGGAAGTCATTCTACTGTTTTAATACTTATGAGATTAGTGCCCTTTTCTTATGTTCTACCAAATCTCTTGATGTTTTTTATTACAAAATACTTGAGATATTCTTTCAGTTTTTAAGAGTATATATGAAATTACACCTTTTTAAATTTGCCAAATAATCGAACACGTAATTCCAAACACTAATTTCTACAGGCAGTTATCCGATAGTTGACTCTGATAACTCGTTACCACATGGTCACTTTCAAAACGCACATCCAAACACCCCTTTCAAATCCAAATTTGGTATAATTACGATATGATAATGA
>JAOXOA010000008.1:4400526-4411527 GCA_028566315.1 Rudbeckia hirta
ACCAGATCCACTGTTCAAAATGATGCCTCACATCTCATCTCCAAATCCCCGGTTAACGAGGTACTTACTTACTTACTATCTCTTATATTTCTTTAAAAAAAGTAGTTGTATAAGGAGGATTTAATGTCTCCGGGCGCCCAAGAGCTGGTTGAGTCTAGGATCAATGTTGGACGAGTATATTTGTTTAAAGGAGTAGAATGTGATGTTAAATCAAGAGAAGAATCGATTAGAACATGACAAGTTTCGGGTCCAAACTTTGCTCCGAGGAATGCAGGATGTCATGAATGCATATGATGGTAGTTTGGAAAAACCTCATCCCCCTGCTCTACTTCTGCCGATGACGTCATACTACGGCCTACAACCGGCATGGGTTCCGTCACTGTTCGGCCATTCCACGGCTTATTCCGGCGAGTAAAGTTGTTGATCCAGGGACCAGTAGATACAGGTGTAAGCAAGGCTTTCTTTTCACTACCAGTAGTTGTGGCAATACTGGTCGAATGTGTTGGTACGGCGATGGTGGATTAACATGCGGGAATCTGGAGGGTAAAATGGTGGCGCGTGAGGATTTAATTGACGGAGATCCTCCATTGAAGGTTGTTTTTCACTTTTTCCATATAACATTCTTCACATTGTTCTTCAAACTGCCACCACATGGTGATTTTGAATTGGCATTGTTAACCTCCCAAGCAAAATAATGATGAACAACAATGTACTAATTGATCTTCATTATGCACCGAAAATATTGTTGCTGAACCACGACATCGTAATGTAAAAATAACAACAGAATCGTGTGAAATTTACGAATGTCGGACGTAAAATTAAGAATTTTACGAACGACCGAACAAAAGTGTCAGACTTATGGGAAAAACCCTAGGCCTCAGCGCCTCGCTGTGGCCAAAGCGGGGCGATAGAAGGTGTCAAGTCAATCAAAGCGTCTCGCTGTGGCCAAAGCGAGGCGCTTGGAATCTTTGTCGGACAAGTACGAGGTCAAGTACCAGGTTGATTAATAATGATTGGGGCATAAGCGCCTCGCTTTGGCCACATCGAGGTGCTTTAGGGGTGTAGAAATAAGGTAAAGGGTTTATGAATATACATAAGATGAATATGTGGGTCAGCTTTCTCTCAAACTTTAAAAAAACAGTTTTAATATATTTAAATATATTATAGCTGAATCAAGTAATTTGTGATTGTAAGTTAAAAAAAAAATAAACCGGAATAATTTCTCCCGGTTTTACTTAACTACTATATTTACATACTAGAATAGTCCCTGTGTATTACACGGGTTACAAAATTTATATAAAAAATAAAACTTATATGTATAACTATCTAAAAACTGGTTGAACAATCTAAATTAAATGATGCTTAAAAAAACAATCTAAATTAAATTATAACTAGTTGGTTGCCCCCGCGCGTTGCAGCGGGGGTACAACCAAAGACAACGATTTCTAGAACCTAGAAATAATGGTTTTATCTTGGTTTGTACATCAAAGAACCATTTACATATAATGCATATTATGATTTATTTAGTTGTATAATTAATACGCTGTGACAGAGTTACATATATTAAAAAACAAAACTTTCATACCTTGTGGCTCATTAAACTGTAAACTTGTATTAACCCCACAAATACATATTTGAAAAAATATAGACAAACTTAAAAAATAGTCGATTATTTTAACATACACTCTAAAAATTTAAGTTTATAGAGTTTTCCATACATTCACCAAACCTTGAACGTCAAAGCCTCATATTAGTATTTGCATTGATACACATAAACATAGAAGAATGAAATATTAGAAAACATAGGCTCATATTTGCACATAACTCTAGTTGCTTTGTAAAAGCCATCACAGCAGCCATGTAAATTGTAAAATTATCAGAGTCAAGAATTCCAAAGTTAAACGCTGTAGCCATGGATCATAGAATCATCATATCCATGAATCTATAAAACCAGCCTTGCAAATAGTTTCAAAACCCTTATAATATTTAGCAATTGGAACCGGCGTCACCATAGACGGCCATAAATCCAAAAGCAACACCAACAAAAGTACAAACAGAGAAGTAACCGATAGAATCAAACAAAACACATTAATCGTCATTGTGCTGCCATAGACGTCGAAAAGGTCGCCGACAATGATACTCAGCCATAAATCCAAAACCAACACCGATGAAAGCACAATCAGAGAAGTAACTGACTGAATCAAACAAAACACATCAATCGTCATCGGCGCTGCCATAGAAGAAAGGTCACCGACAATGACACTCACCATATATAGCCTCATTTTCTCTCTTTGTATCTTTCTTTCCATACATCTGCACCATGGATACCAACCTAAGAACAAATAGATCCAAACACCACCACACATCTTGTTATGCATACTGACCGAAGAACAAACACATTTCTTTGGCCGTGAAGAAAGAAGCGGAGAGCGAAGGGGCGGTAGTGAAGAGAGAAGAGGCGGTGGTGAGGAGTTCTCTGATGAGAGAAGTGAGACTACAGATGATACACATACTATTGCACAACCAAAAGAGAAGGGGCGGTGGTGAGGAGTTCTATGAAACATGCCCATGGTTTTCAGAAAATCATTAACAAAACTTGTACAACCTTGGCATGAGCATTTGGTACCGAGTACCGGTACCGTACCGATTTTGGTACCGAAACAGGTACGTTCGATACCAAATCGGTACCGAGTTTTTGTGTTTTTCGAGAGCGGGATTTTCGGTTCTGTACGGTATCGCTTTTTTAGCTAAATTTACCCTTGAGTACCGGTACCATACCGGGTACTTCCGGTAACGGTACCAACTTTTGGTGAAATTCGGGATCGGTATTTTCTGAATCGGTACCGGTCGGTATCTGTATGGTACCGAGCTCATCCCTAATACAACCTTACAAAGCATATGGTACACATACTATTGCACAACCAAGTTACAATTACTTGTGCTATAATACACATACTATTGCACAAACAACTTACAAATTGATAATATATAAACTAGTATAGGTTTTGATACATGAACCGGTTTACAATTAAATCCATATACATGTTCGTTGCCCGATATAACTCTTCGGATCGTATCTGGACGGTAACATAATAATCTAATCGACAATTGGACACTTATTTCCAACATAAATATGGAAAACCCCTTTGTCGGATTCGAACTCATGATCGACCTTATGGTCCCTGAGCCTTATCCCATCACCCAGATGCCACTCCACCACTTAGGTGGGGCATTTTGCCATCTTTTTATTGTCTTCATTTCGGCTTATGCATTTGTATTAAATAAGTTTTACTTTGCATCCTTGAGATAATTGCAATTATTTTGGTATTTGAATTATGAATTTTTGGTTGCACATAAAAACATGTAGTTGTATGGAAAGGTCAATGTTCAAAGGAGAGGTCGAAAGTCACCCAAAGTGTTTTTCAATTAAATTATACAAGTAGTCATTTATTTATATACCAAATTAGAAACTCTCTTTTGACTTCAATAGTTAAAGATGTTGGGTTACGAATACTCGATCACTTGACCAATCACAAGAACACAAGCACAAGACCATGATCATGCGTACAAACATACACTCTAATTAACAAAACTGAGAACACAGGATTTATAGTGGTTCGATCAAGGTGATCTACATCCACTCTCCACAACTAGTTCTCTTTGTATTAGGTGCTCAAATATTTACAGTGATAGAAGTGAAGGATATATGCTGGTACATTAGGTTAAACTAGAAAATTCAGATTAGGTCAACATCCATTCCTGACCGAAGTTCAGATTACTAAACTTCCATACTTCAGTTTTTTGAAGTGTAATATCTGAACATGTTAAAGTCCCCATAACCTAACAATCCCACACTTGGAGGCTTTGACAACTTCAATATTGCACTCCAAAGGCTTCATCTCCATAATCACTTCTGCAAACACTTTCACTTTACTAGTTGTGGACTGCCTTCTCATCAGTTCATCAGAAGGTCAGTTGAAGCTATGCAAAGCTTCAACATCTCTAAGATAACAACCTTAGTCAACATATGGATTTTCAGTTCCTCTAATCTTCTTCAACTTTAGAGTGCCATCACATACTTGGTCTTTGAGGAAGTGATATCTCGGCTGTATGTGTTTTGTCTTCAAATGGAAGATAGGGTTCTTTGCAAGGTGAATTGCACTTTTCTTGTCACAGAACAATGCACAATCAATTTGTTCTTTGCCAAATTCTTCAAGAAACTTCTTCAACCATATATGTAACACCTCTCGTAAATCTGTAATTAGGGAATCCATAAATCAAAACTGTGTTCCCGTGCACCAGGAAACCCTAGGATAAATATCTAAAGACTTAAACATGTTGAAGGGTTAAAAGTGTAAAATTTAAAACTAGAATAAAATAATATTTTTGGAAAATTAGTTTTCGCGGGCTACGCGCCAGGACGCCTATGCCTGGCTCGATACGCGCCAAGTCAAGTTTCCATAAATCAAAATCAGTCCTCAGCGGCTACGCGCCAGGACACCCATGTCCCGCGCGATATGCGGCGGAACGTCGAAACTAAGAAAGATAAAATTCGCGACGTGTGTCGGCCCTACGACCCCTAGACCTTAGGCAGAGCTTCGATTACTCATCAGGGCTTCGTGTTCGGCTATTGTTAGTCGAAATCAAGTATAAATAGACATCAATTCGACCTCACAAGCCTCATACCCAAAATCTTACTTTGCACATCCAATTGGAGTAGCAATCGAGATCGATCGAGGCCAATACTCTGCCCACACGAGCTCTCAGGCATACATCGAAGCTTTGATCTTTTAATTTGAGATTTAGATACGGTTTAGTGGGTCAATTGCATCGATTTTGGAAGATCCCAATTCAATCTGCAAAATCGGGTCTGGCGCGCTACGTGTGACGACTCAGTCAATTCTAGCTTATACTGTTTGTACACGTGTCCATGTATATTACCGTTGATGATTTTGTTATAAAATCTAGGATTTTTAAATAATATACAAGTTTGAATTTCCGTTGATGATTTGAGAAAAATCTAGGAAATGTGTAAATACTCGAAAATAGAAAGACGTGTGTCACGTAACCCAAGATATGAAACCCAAGCACCTAAAAAACAAGAAATGGCATGGAATTATGTTAGTTGGAACGTACACGAGCGAAAACATGGATCACGTATCAAACCGGAGCAAGAAAATAATTTTTCTAGAATTTTTAGTTCTACTCGCAACGCCTATGGCATTGAAACCACAGACGCCACGCCAGGAATTAATAATAGGGTTGCCGGCATCTTTTAAACTCGCGGCGCAGCGTCAAGGAGGCTATATACTCCTGAAGTACCGCAAGGAACCAAGAAGCTTCCAGTCCGCCACCTTGCATGGACACATGTCTTGCATGTGTACTTTAGCCGCGCAAGGAACTAGTGTTCCAGCCCTATAAATAGGGCAATCAGGCAATCAAACCAACTCGCTAATTTACATTTATCTTCTCAAATCTCTGATTTGTGGTCTTTTAACCCACTTTCAACCCTACGGGGATACCCTGCTAGTACCGGTTCGTTCCAAAACGGCTGGGGATGAGATTCTACTCAAAGCACGGTAAATTTCTGAACCCAACTTGTGATTTCTAGTGTAGGCTCTGCTATTTGAAATCTACTTGAGCACGAACCTATAGAGGTTCTACTCAAATTTAAATTGGAGAATGCCATAATTCGAGGCTCTGCCTGACTGACATTTGATCTTTAAAATACAATTGTGTAAGTTAGAATTCTGCCCAACTAAAATGAGATTTCATCCCATTATTAAGCCAAATCTCTGCTTAAATTTAACTGGGGAATTGTCGACGGACAAGACGAGGTTCTGTCCAATTTTAAAATTTTCAACGATAGATAATTATTGTTAAGATTCTGCCCAACTTAAATTTTAGTTTATTTCTATATTAAGCATGGGTGTTGCTTATATAATCTTCCACGACGATAATTATTGTCAGAATTCTGCCCAATTTAAACGTATATTTATTCTAAACTATTATCCGAGTATTGTGGCTTCGTTATGCGTGTAACCCTTTGAAGGAAATCGTCTGTACTTTGTCTTTCTCTGCCTAGGAAAGAGGGTCCTAAGAATCTCTTATAGAACTAGTTCTCTAAAATGGGACTAGTTTTAGTGAGCGGTTCTCTGGAGGCAAACATGTACTACGTTCACTTCCTACAGAGGATAACTGTTGAGGAATTTAAATACGTCGGAATTCTGAGGAAATATTCTAAATTAAGCAGAGACTCTGCTCAATCATTTATTAAGATCCAATAACGATTAGATTATTATTTTCAACCCGTGTTAATTAACCTAGTTAATCAATACATCCATGGAAAGTAAATTTCATATTAATCTATGACTATAGGATCAGTGTGAGATCTTCCTGGGGAAAGGGATACTCTTAAGAAAACGTTTGATACACCAATCAGGTAAATACATTATGAAAACTTGGAATTGAATATATTTTCTTGGGAAAACTTGTATCGTATGATCCGTTATGGGTCTTACGATAATTCGATTTGGTTAGTAGTGTTTGCTTAATTATGGCAATGAGATTAGCTTACACGTACCGGGATTCGACAGGTATGCCGTTTAGGGTCATGAGACGGTGCAGGATGTAGGCATACATCTGTTGTACCCATGATTGTAGATAACCTAGACTGCACATAATTAAGGGCCATGCATTGTACCAAACACATAAATCTACAAATCATGATATTGTTCCATGTTAAAACTATTTTGGTCCGGCCGTCAGTGGCCGTGGCGGTGACAAGGTTTCATCTTTTCAGTGAAGATGGCATGCTTGCTCATCTGAGATAATTGTTATGTTTAATTTGTTAGGTTTTTCTCTGCTGAAAATGAATATGTTGGTTGCTCTCTGTTTGGGATGATCTCGGTCACCTAAATTTGTTAGGTTGTTTCGATATTGTGGTGTTATGTATAACCGGCTATGATAATTTTAGAACTTAGACGGCTATTGTGATGGCTTTTACATAAAGTCGAGTCTAAATCTGAGCCGATGATATTTTCTCAAAAACGTGTTATTTATGTAAAATCTAGATATGGATTTATGATATATTTTTAAATGATTTAAACTATATTGTGTATAAAAAATACACCTAACAAGTATTAAATCTTTTTCAAAAAAATAATCATATAAACTTGATTAATTATAATATATATAAACTAGATTATTACATGACTATTATATGACTATATATTAATTACACGAGTATATATAAACTTAGTATAACAAATTAATATAACATGACTATTAAACAAAATAAATAAATAAAATAGAAGAGCGAGTGTCATTTCAAGTTTTTCAGTATGATTGTGAAATAAAGCAAAAATTTTGGCAAATGCATTTTACATCAGTGTTTTTTCTTGCCTAACGCCTTTTACGTACCCTTTTTGTACGGTTAGTGTCATAAAGCAAAAACCTTTGGTCCCTGCACGCGTAGCAAGGGTGCTAGATCCTATTGATTTAATTCCGTAAGATAGTTTGTCGTGTTTAAGATCAAGATAGTTTTTCATGCATGATTAAGATCTCAAAGGCATTTTGTTATAATTAAGTGGAAAAGGGTATAATTAAGTTCAGAATAATCAAAGCGATACAACCGATTGGTGGTTCTGAAGGTGGTGGCGATACAGGTCCGTTGGCGAGTGGGGCGGTAGAGTAGAGGGTGGGAATACATGGCAAGGGGGCGGTAGATTAGAGGTTGTAAATAGATGGCGGGTGGGGGTAGAGGCTATGAATTCACCGCCGCGTTTATGCTTTCACGCTAAATTCTCGCTTCCCGCATTTGGGCCGTGGATTTTTTTTCCAAAAATTTATACGTAAAGGTCTCGTCACAAATTTTTTTTTTTTTGAACAGCTAATTGAAATCACTGACGGACTACCGGAATATCATTGTGCCACCAGTAGAACCACCCGATCATATCCATCTCCACGAGACAATAATTGCCTAAGCACAAATTCAGGAGGAAACCCAATAATATGAGAAAACCCCCTTGTGGGATTCGAACCCAGGACCTAATAGTCCCAAAGCCTTATCATCAAAAAATTTATTACACACAAAAATTTATACGTAAAGGTCTCGTCCCACTTGGGCCGTGGATTTTTTTTTCCACACAATGGGCTGCCCAACAATGGTTATATTAGTGACCCACCACACTAATTGACACCATTTTGTTTATCCTATATATTGATTATCGTTGATAACTAGTCCAATATTCCAAAATCATCACAGTCTAGACACCACAACAAATTCGAACCTCAAAATCAACTGATTCGAAGTCTACGAATCTCCAAACTCGAACCAATAACAGACATGTTACACATTGTGAATCGAAGAGCGCACACAATGTACACATCATAGAAAAGTTACACAAAGTGCAAAATTAGCTCGTCCAGTCAACACACGTACCACCATCCAAAGATCGACTCACATGCATGTGAGCATTTCTCCAAAGTCCAAAACCAGAAATTTTTTTAACCTTAAAATCATCGTCGGATACAAAAACAACCATCATCTGTTGTGACCGACCACGGCCATCAGCCACCAACAGCAGCCACAATAACGGCCATCAACACACATCACCAACCTTAACGACAATAAAGATGAGAAGAAGCAATAAAGGGCTCACCTTTGTTGGATGTAATTTCCTCTCCGGTTAATTGGTCACTAAATGAGAACTTGTCCCACATCGGTGGAAGGACAAACCGGTGTGTTGCTTATAAGCCATCAGACTCTCTCACCCATTGGACTAGTCTTTTGGGTGAAGTAAGAGATGTCTGGCTTGTAAGTTTGATCGACCAACCCAGGAATGATCCAACCTGTGGGGTTAGGTGGGCCAAGACCGATGCTGTCCAGAATATCATGAATGCTAAAAACATAAAAGGAAGAGAACTTAAACCATTTAGGACAGAGCTCCCAAACAGTTTGAGTAAACTAGCAAAGGTGCTCCAATGTCTTAAAATAATCACCGCATAAATGACACGTAGCTGGCGTAACGTTTGTATTTCTTCGTCTAAGAGCGTCAAAGTTGGTAGTCGACCCATACTCACACGCCAAGCGACGAGGTTTACCTTTTTGGGCACCCATGCATTCCAAATAAACTTCAACTAATGAACAGAACAACCAAAAGATAATAACTTGTACTGGGATCTTTTCATTAATGAAAAACAACATCAAATACAGACTTTCAAGACAAACAAAACAAATTACACCCTAACAGCGGGTAAACGGGCAACAAGCCGCGTTGCCACATCTTTTGAATAGCAAAACTGACTCGACTAAAAACATAGTCTCCTGCTTTAGCGAATGAAGAGTTGCAAAGCATCCGAAGCCAACCCCCAAACGTATACTTAATATTGTTGACTGAAAAGCTGCCAGATGTATCTAAGACCCAAGAACAAGTATTTGGTCCAACATGGGCGGCTTTACTATGTTACTCAACTAGGCTTTTGCCTAGGGCCTCCAAAAATTTGAGGCCCCCAATTCTATGAAATAAAAAGATTATGTAAAACTATATTACTTTCTTTATTGATAAATCATAATCCATATAAGTTCCTAGTCCACTCATTTCCTTAGAACTAATTTTTAAATTTGATTCCAAGAATTTAAGCGCTCCACATTTGTATAAAGAAAAAATAAACCTATTCAGTTGTCTACTTGTGTGAATTTGTGAAACTATTTTTTTTTGGTTACTGGTTCATTCATGTTAATAATTGAGGTTAGAGGTGTGCTAATTATTTATAGTGTGCTATTAAAGAACTATTTAGTTGCTAATTTTATTGAGAATTTTTTATTTTAGGTGTTAATTTGGGTGATACTTATTAGAAACAAACTGTGAAATTGCGGCTTCAAGTTGTATATAAAGAAGAAGAGTTTATAACAATACATGTGAAAAAGGGGCCCGAATTTTTTTAACGCCTAGGGCCCCCAAAATGGTTGAGCCGGCCCTGGCTGCACCCAAGGATTACTGATGACATCATGCTCCTGGCCGCCCTACATTTGTAGCGCGGCGAGTCCACATTATCCGCTTACTTTATTGGGCCTTTCTTAACTAATATTCCTGATCCGATGCATTGTAACGGGCCAGGGATATGTTAGCGCAACAATTAACGTATTAAAGAGATATTTTTTCACAGACGTACGTGGATACCGACCTCATTCACATATCAAAGAGATATTTTTAATAGAACATTTAGTAATAGATAACAACAAACAGAAAATGCACCAACATTATCACGTAGCAATCATCCACATCACCCTTGATGAAACTCTATTTTCCAGCATATATAGTTTAGATGATAAAGTGAATACTTTTTTAAAATAGATTTGAAAAATGAGTTTACTAAAATATTTAGCTGATGTTTTTATTCTTTTTGATCAATTAAAGAGCGTTATATAGTATTATGTCAAACATTTCAGTCATCTTAGCTGACACTTTATGGTATGAAAAATCAAGCAGTCATGTGTAGGATACACAAACAAACTAATAGAGTTTCGAGACGTATGTTAACTATATTAACTGTCGGTTAAAAAGTGCCGGCTTGGCTAACACAAGTTTTCAAGGTTATTTGGCATGAGAGCAAAAAAACTATAAACGAACGTGACATCAAATTCTCGACTTAGCCTGCACAAGTTTTCAAGGTTACTAGACATGCGAACAAAAAAATTATCAATGAGAATGTGCCACGTGGTCGGCTAAAGTTCTTAGCCTGCAAAAACTATCACGTGTCTAACCATGTTGGTTTGCTTGTGGACTGAGACATTTGATTTTCCGTTCCATAAACCGCTGGTTACAGATGGCTAAAATGCTCGGCTAAGTATTCTATAACACTCTCTGATTGGCTAATAATGCAACAGTGTCGACTAAATATTTTTGGGAAAAAAAGAAGTGTATACCCATTTTAAAAAGAATAAGCCTTATGCTATCCACACCAGCCCTAAATCTATCCACACCACCCGGTTCACCA
>JAOXOA010000008.1:5051639-5063998 GCA_028566315.1 Rudbeckia hirta
CGATATGTATAACTCTTAAAATATTATGTACACATATACAATCTTAGGAGTTTTATACAAGTTTCTAATCCATAACCCTATAATATAGCATTAAATTTTGGATAACTCTAAAATAGCAACCAAATTTTAGTTTTGTTCTAAGTTCTAACTAAGTCACTAAGATTTTTTTGTTCCAATTTGATCATTCAAAGTTTTCTTGTTTCAATTAAGTCACTCACTTTTTCTAAATATTTAATTTTTATAAATTAAGTGGGACAAATAAGACATATGAATGTTAATATGTGAAAAAATATTTCATTTTTACTAAAATTTAGCAACCATTAAACTTGATTTAATATCATTTATATATTTTATAATCACTTCATACTTCAAATTAATTGAAAAAAATTAACACATATTAGTAATCAAAATTCATATGTATTTCATTTGTCTGACTTATTTTTTTTAAATTTATATTTATAAAAGCTGAGTGACTTAATTGAAAAAGAATAAAACTTTGACCAGCTTAATTGGTACGAAAAAAAGTATAAGTGACATAATTAAAACACTTCACAGCTTGGTTCCTATTATATTCTCTTAATTTTAAATTGATTTTTCTCCACAAGTTTTAACAGACGTAACATCTTTTTACGTTAATAATTTTTTAATTACATTACAAAATCAAACATTTTGTTCACTTTAATTTGAGTATATTATTATTATAGTCTTTTAGTTTAGAAAAATAAACTGTTATTACGCGTTTCACAAATGTTGTCTTAGGGGTTGTTTGGTTGATCAGTGCTGAATCATTAAGAGAGTCTAAATGATTAAGAGGATCTGAATGATTAAATGCTGAATCATTCAGCCAAGTTTATTAGCTTAATCATTCAGCTCTTAATGAGACCATTCAGACGTTGAAACAAACACTCTTAATACTGAATGATTAAGAGCTGAATTATTAAGAGGTTTGTTAAGAGACTACTAAATGTACCTTTCTAGTGATGAGATAATTAGCTGGTTGAATGCTGCACGGTTGATAATATGTGGAACTAATAGATAAATTTTCTTTTTCGGTATAGTTTTTGAAGCCGGTTCTTAAAACAACGATCCCCTTTAGCATCATGATGCCGGATCACCTTAGCACGAGGGTATAATTCATACTTGTTATGGTATAAAAGTTAAATGGGTTAAAAGGGTATATTTATATATTATAATATGTGAAAAATGTTTGGGTTGTTACTTTTAACCTGTTTAATAAACGGGTTGTGTTTTGGTTGACTTGTTTAACCTGTTTAATAAATAGGTTGTGTTTGGGTTGACCTCTCTAGCCTTTTTTATATACTCTGAATTAAGAAAAATTGGTTTTTAATAATCCAACCTATTAGGTATTGGTAAATAATAACCCAACCTTCAAATTTGTCAGATGATAATCCAACCTATTTACATGTTGGTAAAAAATAAATTTTCGCCACCGTCGACCCCCGCCATTCTGAGATCGAACACCACCGCTCGAACCCTCATGAGGCGATTAGAGTAGGGGGTGAGTGGCTTGGTCCGGTTCCCCTATGGTTAACCAGAAAAAAATGTTTTATCTTCGAAATTCATGATGAAAGTTTATTTTTTACCAATAGACGAATATGTTGGATTATATTCTGACAAATTTGAAAGTTGGATTATTATTTACCAACACTCAATAGGTTGTATTATTAAAAACCAATTTTCCCTGAATTAAATGAGTTTGTCCAGACTGACTTGTATAACCCGTTTAAACATGTTGTGTTTGGGTTGACTTGTTTAACCTGTTTAATTAAGCAGGCTCTATTCTAATTAACCTATTTAATCCTCTAAATTATAGGGGTTTGCTTTGGGCTGACTTGTTTGACTCGTTTAATTTCGTTTAATTAAGAGGTCGATCGTCAGCCTTTTTGATTTAACATGTTGACTTGTTAACTCATTTAATGAGACATGTCAAGTTGTCCATCCGTGTAACCTAATTTTTTTTGAACGGCCAACTAAACTCATCAAGAGAAACGCTCCAGTTCCCGGGAAACCCGACAATTCGTCCCCTCGAAAGCATGACAACGAATTAATCGGTAAACCTGTCTGTCTCAAGAATCGAACCCGAGTCTCCTCAGGTCTTCTATCATTAGTCCCCATACCACTGACCAATTGGACTGGACGTCATGGCTGATCCGTGTAACCCAATTATCACAATCCTCCAACCTGCTTAACACATTTACAACTATATTACAACTCGCTAACCCATTTATATCTTTTAGACTTTAGATAATTGGGTTAAACGGTTCGTATTCGGGTTACATGACTATAAGGGTGTATAGGTTAAGACGTTAAGTTGATATATTTGGTACAATACGATACGGCTTGTGTTCCAGCCACCCTGACACGATTGACATCTAAACTGTAATACTACCCCAACATGAAACAGGCGGACATGTCACTATTACACATATCATAATCCAAAATCCATCCATAACACTAAAATCCCTAATTACCTTTTATTACATTACAAACCAAAGCAAATCTTGTTTTGTTACTTCTTTTAACGCGCCGCACTGATACCCGAGTTCTCAGATTTCCTGCCCAACAAATAAGAAAAACACAAAAGAAAAATACGGTTAAACCAATGGTTGCTCAGTAACGGAAACATCAACAGTTCATGTAAAAGCAATGCGTTAAAAAGCAAAATATAAAGAGCTGACATTAAACTTAAACGAGTATCGAAACCGAGACACCAATACTAGGCTTATGCAAATATGATACATCGCTGACCAAGACAAACTTCATTTCATAGTCTCATTTTGTATAAACGTTGTTTTAAAGCTTGGTGAATTTAAAACTAGATAGTTCTCTTAACATATTTCATTTACTAAACGTTTGAATAAAACAAATTTTCCAAGTTTTATAACAAATCATTATTGTTAAAATGACTACTTTTGTAACTTTATATTTAAAAACAAAATAATTTAGATAACTCATAATAAAGTAATTAAATCATTTTTGCCAATTTAGGAAACTAAAATACACAAACCCAAATAGTAGCAGATATTTAAACTGAAACATAAACAGATATGAAGTAGATACTGGCACAGATGTCGATATCAAACCCATATAGACTTGCAACCAAACTGATATCGAAACAACCCCCTTATTCGACCACAATATGTATACTTGTGTCCCGGTTCGCTCAATGATATCACCCTTTTGAACCAATCTCCATTATTCAAACGCGACATGCAAGGAATTGAACCAACATCAGCTGTTACACTGAATGAGCATGTATGCAGGCGTGATTACTATCATGTAGAGTATTTATCAAGCATGGTATCATTTCGTTAAATCGTATAACCAAGCAACCAAACTCCACAAAAAAACAGTTCGGTAAAATACATTCGGCTGCAAGAAAGGACGTCGAACGAGCCTTCGGTGTTTTGAAATTAAAGTGGGTTATCATTGCATGACTAGAGCGAGGTACTACCGTCACCCGACTAGGATTAGTTCGGTGTATTTGCATAATTTTGCACAACATGTTATAATGGACGAGGGAAACGCCATATCACCGGTCTACATTCAAGACCCTCTACCGATCCTATTGAGCATGAAAACTACAGAAATATTCTACGGGATGATGACAAGCATTATGAAATACCGGCCGATCTCATGAAGCATATCCGTAGCCTAAGCCTTGACATCACAGTGGATGACTACTAATGTAATTTTTTTTTCTTTCAACATGTAAAATAAACTTTTAGTTTTATTTAAGTATACCATGTTTTTTATTCATTCATTTAGTTTTGTTATCTTAAATAGGAAAAAAATAAACAAAAATCCAAGAAGCTTCAAAAGCTATCACGTCTATCTTTTAGCTTTTTGAAGGTTTAAAAAAAAAATTAACATGACATTTAACTATTGATGGCGGGGGAGCTTCAAAAACTACATGCCCTCCACCCTTAGGAGGCGGTGTCATACCCCTTCTATCCACTACTACCCCATTCCAGAACAAATCAGAAACATCCACATCAGTTTTCCACTACAACTACCCAGAACTACGTACAACTACTCACTTTACAGGCAATCAACTACCCATAACTACCCTCTAAAGTTTTTTTTAAATAAATGTCATTTTAAATATAAAAAAACAATACAATTAATTAAAAACACATAAAAACAACATAAGTAAAACTAATTCGGGTCCCGTTCGAGATGGGGCAGGTCTTGGGCATTTATATGATTCGCAAGATCGTATTTAGGCGGAAATGCGCTTGATCGTTTCTTAACTCTGTCAAGACCGTGTCATCCAAAGACGGCTGGACCGGAGGATCCCTGATATAAACCGGTGATATTGCATGTCCATCGTCTTTTAAAATCATGTTGTGTATAGGATAATGCATTCATAAACAATGTTCTTAATCATCTTTTGCGTAAATGACAGTACCGAACGGTTAAGTATACCCCATTTTCCTTTTAGAACACTGAACGTTCGCTCGACGCCTTTACTAGTAGACTCATGTTGCTATGCCCATTTCGACTCTCTCTCATCTGCTGAAAAAGGAAATGTTTTAACAAACACAGACCAATTCGGATAGATCCGGTCGCAAAGATAGTAACCACGTTTGTATTGTCGACCACCCAAATTAAACGGACATTTTGGCGCCATTCCATTCCGTGCTGTGATAAATAATGGAGACTGTTGTATAACGTTGATGTCGTTCAAAGAGCCGGGAGGGCCGAAGAACGCATGCCAAATCTACCAGATCGTTTGACGCCGCCGCTTCAAGCGCGATCATTGGATACTGATGGTCGCCCCTCATAAATTGTCCTCTTAGCTCTGTTGGACAATTTCTCCAAACAATATGCGTAACATCGAGGCTCCCGAGCATCCCCGGTATATGATGTCGTTCCTCGTGTGCTTGGTATAACAGGGCAATGTCGTGGCTGGCCGGCCTGCGCAAGAACTCTTTGTCGTACATCTTTACTACTGCGACAACAAAACCATCAAGACACTCACGCGAAGTCCTTTTGGACATACAAAGATATTCGTCGAACTCATTAGGTGGGTAACCGGTCGTGAGTTGTTTAATAGCAGATACACATTTTGTAGCGCTGTGAAACTCCTTTTACCCCTCCCGTTCATGCCTTCTTGAAACCACTCGTAATTTGCTTCAACGTCGTCGACAATCTTTAAAAACAAACTTTTCGACATGCGGAACCGGGTAAGAACACTGCCTTTGTCGAATTTCGAATTCTCCACAAAATAGTTGTTTTGTAAAACCTTGAGAGCTTGTCCCCGATCCCGATCAATATACCTTCTTTTTGACGTGGTCGTGTCGCGTCTTCTAGTTGTTGAGCGACACCCATGAAATATCCACCACCACCACTATCCACCACCACCCACCACCTCCTTCCACCATCACCCACCGTCCACTGCCTCCCACCACCACCATTCAGAAACGTGGCTTCATCATTTGGCTGAGCTTCTTGAAACTGCTTATTTGCTTTTTCGAAAAGCAAATAAGTCAATAAACAGTTTCTAAAAGATTCAAAATGGAGATTTTCCAAACAGCTTATTGACTTATTTCCTTTTTCAAAAACCAAATAAGCAAATAAGTCATTTCTAAAGCTCAGCCAAACACCCTATAAGAGGTTTGTAAGAGGGCGATATGTAAAAACAAAATATGGGATGAATAGATTTTGAATTGTTTACTCGATAAAAAGGCCAATATGCAGATTAGATGAGCTATAAGCAACTTTTGGTCCTAATTACAATTTATTTGGTCGTACATAGAGTAATGTCTCTGATCTCACGTACGTGAAGCTCTCACCTTGGCCTAAACGAGACAGTGCACCTCATGCTATTTGTAACCAAGTTTTGGTTATGCTTGCTGGCCGTTCTCGTGATGTATCTAATGGAGTTAAGATCCTCGATTCAGATGTAGTAGACTCTTGATTCAGGTGTGTATTCTATCTATGAACAACTATATATTTTTACTGGTGGATTGGGTTTTGATCTGATATGCCTTGCTTTCATGCATTTACATGACTTAATGAAACAAAAAAAAAATACCTATGGGTGTAATAAGAGATTTAATTGATCAACCAGTTTTGGCAGATCAATATGGTCTAAGAGAACTTTGAATATTAGTTCGTTGTGGGTTACAACTTAGGTAATGATCAGATCAAATTACAGTTAGATTTGTTATGGATTAGATTAGTTCCTTAGTTGTTAAACTCAAATCCGGCCTATTATGTATATAACAAATGTTGGTTTCTTATATACAGTAACATTTTCTTTTTTTCTGATTTTGTCACTATAGTATGGTTTTTATTTTCACTATAGTATGGTTTTTATTTACTGTGTGGCTGGTAAACTGCTTTGTTTTCTTTTAGCTCTCCCTATAAAATCTTGTATGTTTCTCTTCCTGATTATTTTGACCAGTTCTAAGGTTTTTGAAGCCCTCATCGCCGCTCCTATTTTTTGCTGTGCTGCCAGCGGTTATTCTTTCTATGTTGCTCATATAAGGACGCTTTCGATAGCATCGTCTTCCGGCCGGTGGTGGTTCACGCCGATGTCGGTGCTAGAACTGTCAACAATGACGCTTTCGATAGCATCTGAGCCATGTTAAAATACATGGATCAACACAAACAAAATTTATTCAATATCAAATCAGTCGATACAAACAACATATCTGCTAACCTAAATCTCTCGATCAAAAGACCAAAACCCAACCGTTGAAGTACCAACAGGCTACCTGATGAAGAACTCAGATCTTTCAACCAAAGAGATCAGATCTCTAATCAAACAACAAACTTGATTACATATTTTGTTACACTTAAACTTATGTCTACTCACCAGATTGTGTAGCTGACGTTTTTTCATGCATGTCAACAGGTGAATAGATGATAGCTTTAGCATGTTGGATGAAAGTTGATTGCTACTTGGATGTTGCTTAGTTTTAGTTGTTATTTAGTTCATTGTATCTATGTTGTATTTTGATTATTGTATGCTTGTTTTGATGTATTGTATTCTAAATCAATGAAATGAATCTTAATTCTATTTAAACATAGCGGCTACGATGTCTTTGTCCAATTCGTTCGCACCTTGATGTTTCCGCCATTGGTCGGGGTGTGACACCTGGGCAATAAAAGATGCGAAAAATCGGGGCTTGACAAAGTATGTATTAACTTCTTTTTAAGTGTATCGACATTGTAATGACATTGTGTATTTGAATAATTTATGTAATAATATTTTGAACCCCGTGTTACAGCATCCTGTTGGTTTAGTTTTGTGTATTCTTTGTATTTCGGTTACTACAAATTAAAGAATATAATTTCTAAAAAAAAACTATAAAGGTGCGGTTTGAACCCGCATAAAAAACACTACGCTAAAAAACTAGAAAAACCCTCAAGGTGCGGTTTACACCCGCACCTAAAGAAGACGGTTCCTTGAGAATGTGCATTGATTATCGTGCACTCAATAAACTCACTGTCAAAATAAATACCCATTACCCAGGATCGATGATCTGTTCGATCAACTTCAAGGTGCAAGTTTCTTTTCTAAGATTGACTTGCGATCTGGGTATCATCAATTGAAAGTTCATGCTGAGGACGTTCCTAAAACCGCTTTTCGTACTAGGTATGGGCACTACGAGTTCCTGGTAATGCCATTTGGTCTTACGAATGCGCCTGCTGCATTTATGGACCTAATAAACCGAGTGTGCCGACCATACTTAGACAAATTCGTAATTGTATTCATCGATGATATTATTATCTATTCCCGAAGCAAGGAAGACCAGGGAACCATTTGAGGAGTATTCTTGATCCGTTGAAACAAGAGAAGTTATATGCCAAGTTCCCTAAATGTGAGTTTTGGCTTCGTGAGGTTCAATTCTTGGGTCATGTAGTAAGTCATGAAGGGATTAAAGTTGACCCGGCCAAGATAGAGGCCATTGTTAAGTGGGAGATATTGAGAACGCCCACTGAGATTCAAAGTTTCTTGGGTTTGACTGGTTATTATCGAAGGTTCATTGAGAACTTCTCTCGGATTGCAACTCCGCTCACTTTGCTAACCCGCAAGAATGTGAAGTTCGAGTGGGGACCTAAACAAGATGAATCATTCGAAACCCTTAAGCTGAAGCTTAGTAGTGCACCGGTTCTTGCACTACCGAAAGGGAATAAAGGATTTGAAATCTACTATGACGCATCCCACACTGGTTTAGGGTGTGTGTTGATGCAAAACAGAAAGGTAATTGCGTACGCACCTCGTCAGCTCAAGACTGATGAAAAGAATTACACCACACACGACCTGGAGTTATGGAGGCATTATTTGTATGGTGCAAAGTGTGTTGTGTATACCGACCACAAAAGCCTAAAGTATATATTCGATCAGAAGGATTTGAATATGAGGCAACGCCGTTGGATGGAAACCTTAAATGACTATGACTGTGAAATTCAGTACCATCCAGGCAAAGCCAATGTTGTGGCCGACACATTGAGTAGAAAAGAGCAAGTCAAGCCAATCCGAGACCGCGCGAGTAGACTCGAATTGCGCATGAGTATTATGGATCAAGTCTTAGAAGCTCAGAAACAGGCTCTGTAAGCAGAAAATATCAGAGTCAAAAGAGTTGGTGGTTTATTGGATCAGTTGCAACTTGGAAAAGATGGGATATTACGATTTGAGGACCGTGTGTGGATTCCATTCCATGGTGGTCTTAGGAAATCAATCTTTGATGAATCCCTCCGCACTAAATATTCCATGCATCCAGGCAGTAATAAGATGTATCACGAATTGAAGAAGCATTACTGGTGGATGGGATGAAGAAATCTATAGCCGACTACGTCGCTAAATGCCCTGTTTGCGCACAAATTAAAGCTAAACACCAGAAGCCATTCGGATATTTGCAACTGTTTAAGATACCCGAATGGAAGTGGGATCACGTGACAATGGATTTCGTCACTAAGCCTCCCTTGACCAAAAAGTAGAACGATGTCATCTGGGTGATCGTTGATCGTTGGACCAAGTCCGCCCATTTTCTGCCGATCAAGGAGAGTATTGGTTCTGAAGAGCTAGCTCAATTATATGTCAAGCACATCGTTTCTCTGTATGGCACTCCTCTTTCAATAGTCTCTGACCGCGATCACACGTCCCAGTCTCTCTTATGTCGTAAATCAAGTTAGCCAATTTTTGCATGCCCCGACGACCTTTCACTTTCAGGAAGTTAAGCGTATTATGTGCTATGTTAAAGGAACTATTGCCTTTGGTCTTAATTTTACCACTCCAACCACCAACAGTCTAGTGGGTTACTCACTTACTCATATGCAGATTGGGCCCAGTGTCTCGATACTAGGCGCTCTACCTAACGGGTTTTCTATTTTTCTAGGTGGCAATCTGGTTTCGTGGAGTGCAAAGAAACAACCTACAGTCTCTCGTTCCAGCTGTGAATCTGAGTATCGGGCGATGGCTAACACCGTGGCGGAACTAGTATGGATCACCATCTTCTTCGTGAGCTTGGAACTCTACCGTCTTCACGACCTACTTTATTGTGCGATAATCAAAGTGCCATCTTTCTGGCACAAAATCCGATCGCTCACAAACGTGTCAAGCACTTGGAACTAGATTATCACTTCATTCGTGAGCTCGTGTTATCAAGGAAATTGTGCACTAAATTTGTTCCGTCTAAGCTTCAAGTGGCAGACATTTTTACGAAAAGTTTACCGAGACCGCTGTTTGAGAGTTTTCACCACTCAATCCGTCACCGATTCTTTGTAATCGATTCTTTATAGGGGTTTTTCATTTCTTTATATCCTGTTCCTTGTAATCGATTCTTTGATCAGAGTAATTCAATTCACAATAAAAACCCCAAAAATGTACAGGTCAAGTTAGTTGGGTAACATTTCAAAATGGAGGGTTTGAGTTTAGCAAAACACTTTTGTAAGTAGCCAAGGATGTTGTCGCCATGTACTAATCATACAAAATCTAAAGATAACATCACCTAAATTAATGATGAATCCTTAAACTAGAAATACAAGTTGAAGAATGTAGCATAACTCCAAAACAACAATAGAACCTTGACAGAAATCATAAAACAGATTGCATCGAAATGTCAACGGTTCATAAAAACAAAAAAATAAAAATAATTGAATCAAGATGCAACCTTACAACACCATTTCAATTAGACGGTCTTCGTTTTTCGATTAGACGGTCTTCGTTTTGGCAGCCTTCTTTGTCGTTGAAGATCTTCTCGGGATGGAATTCTTCATCCCGATGAAGAACAAAAGTGCCCCCAACAACGCCAAACTCTACAAAAAGAACCAACGATAAGTACCTACCCTTCCAGCTAGAGGTGCACAAAAACACCGGAATCAGACCTATGACTGACCCAAATAACAGAAACCGGTTATAAAAAAACGATATGGACCCAGCCGGTGGGTCTATATAGGTTATGGATTCCGAGTGAAAAAACCAGAACCGGTTGCCAAAAAAACCGGTTACTAGCATAATCTATACCGGTTGCCAAAAAAACCGGTTACTAGCATAATCTATCTAGTTATTTCCTAGGACTGGGTGCAATCAAGAACCAGTTTTTAGGGAAAAAAAATTCGGGGGAAACTTCGAAGTTGGCTTGTGATGCCTAAAAACTTGAAAAAAATAATAATAAGTTAAAAAGCGTTATTTTTTTGGGAAAAAGGAAAAACCGGAACTGGTTACTAAAAAACCTGGCTCTTAAAAAACCCGGCAACCATTGTTGTCAATTGCGACAAGGCACCTATACGCTACGTAGCGATTGCGCCCGCTATTTAATGTTTAACGATGCACGAGCAATAATTTTTAAAAATATATTTTATATATACATATATATAACACACTATATTGTTTATAAAAGTGCTAAATATACACTAAAATAACTTATATATAGGTTCGATAATCTTTTAAATAATAAAAAATTCGCAATATCACGCTAGTAGCCCGCAATTTGTATATTGCGACACCTTGTTGCACCGCTACATAGCACGCAATTGCGCTCGCTATCTGCGCAATTGACATCAGTGCCGGCAACAGGTTATTTTAACCGGTTATTGAGGAACCAAAACCGGTTCCATAGGTCATGATTTTTCATCTTAGTAGCCGGAACGTGAACCGGTTCTTTAACTAGCTGGTTACTGTATATCCTATAGAAACTGGAACCGCCTACTAAAAAAACCAGTAAGCTTACCACTGCTTCCAACTTCCAAGAGTTACATAAAGAACCAACACAACAGGTCAAATCAGCCTATTGAAACTAAACACAACCCAAATTGACCCATATGTGGTTTCTAAAAGTCTGCATTCAAACCTGTGTAAATTTGATAAAAAGCTGAAGGAATTCTTTTTTCTCAATGTCGTAGTTGTAGAAGTCGTATAAGATGGGCGCTGCGATCAACTGATGCAGAATCTGAAAACAGGTATTCGAGATAAAAGTTAAACAATTTATTTTAAATTAAAAAAAACTGAAGTTTGTAATCAAGAGTTGCTAACCAGGAGTGTAGCACCAATGGTACTGCCAAAGATGAAAAGGAAGCTTCCAAGGGCTTTAAGGGCTATAGGTCCAGCAACCAAGAACTTGATCTGTATGATATAACCATTTAAAATCCACACAATCTATTTATTTATACAAATAAGTAAAAATTTTGGGGGATATGTATCACATTTCCAGTCTCTCTATCTTATTACATATTATAATGATATAATCATATTAGTGATAAGAACTTTAAATAACTATATTAACTAACCTATGTATATTCAATTATTCATTTTGTTAAAATATACTTCAATCTAAAACTGTTTTTTATATCTGTGTTTTATTCAGTTATAAATGTCTAAAAGTAAAGTAAATTGTCATGACTAGTTTATTCTGCCTGCATAATATACAGATTTAACCTAGTTACAGTTATATATGTCTAAAGGTAAATTGTCATGACGATGCGAAATATATGAAATTTAATACCTCAAAATCAGGCACTTGAAAACCAGTATGTGTTGTTAAATGCTTTGAAAGCACATTGAACTTTGGCGTAAGTGCAGTTGCTGCTGATCCACCATCAACTCCAAAATCATTAAACCTAAATGCAACAGAAGCAAAAGATTCATAAGAAAGCTTCTTACAGATGAGGACCATGTATTTTCTTGATCAACTTTTGGTATTAAAGCAAACTAGAATTCAACATTAGTGATTAAAATATGGATTCAGATTCATAAAGTACATCACGGGTCATTTCAAAAGGCTGAAGGAATCGGTTTCCTGTGAAATTTACAGACAGCAAGTTTCAGTGCAGGAAAAATTAGTGGAAGTTGCAACATCTTTAACAACCAAAGATCTAAGCAGTTA
>JAOXOA010000008.1:5470483-5481424 GCA_028566315.1 Rudbeckia hirta
GAACAGAATGCAGTCGATGGGTCAGGCTATACATGCATTTGATCGAGAATTTCGGATATACTTTTGGTGAGTGTTTAGTTGTTGATATATATATATATATATGCGCTGAGATTGATTGAAGAAGGTAAAATTAATCATGTAGGATTGTGCAGGAACCGAACTGCAGAAAGAATATATGGTCTTACATTTGCTGAAGTTGTAGGGAAAACTCCAACAGAGATCCTAGTGGACCCAAAAGACGCTGTATTAGCTGATTATTTGCTAGAACGCACTGTAAATGGAGAGAGTTGGTCAGGGGAATTTCCCGTAACCAACAAGAAAGGAGAAACCTTTGTGGTTGTTTGTACTAACACACCATTTCGTGACCAAAACCGTAGACTAATTGGCGGTATTTGTATATCTTTTGATCCACGTTCTTATCATAAAATGACTAGGAGGATTGATGATCTACTCATATCAAAACCAAAAGCAGAGGAATGGAAAGAGAAACCATCAAACTGCTACCGTAACGACTATATCACAAGTTGCTCAAAGAATGATCATGACACCAGTACTGGTGATCATGCAATTATCAAAGTCCAAATGGATGATGAGATCTTGTGGGAAGACTTGATAACTAAACAACAAATTGGCCAAGGTATGTATGCACTAACAAACTCAAATTCAAATGCGCCAGTTTTCTTTTATACAATGATCATTAATTGTTTAATTACATTGTGTGTTAGGTTCGTGTGGGACTGTATATCATGGATTGTGGTATGGATCAGTATGTTCCCAATCTCCCACTCCTTAATATATATCATGGTCATTAGTTTAATTTCTAGTAGGAGTTGCTAGATTAAGTATCCCTGAAAGATTTAATGAATGTTTTTCATGTTTTTTAGGGCACCTATAAGAATGTTGAAGTCAGCCTTTTAGTAATTTGACACTGGATGATCGAAACTTGTCATTTGGTGGCAATTAAATTGGATTATTAAGTTTGTTCTATCTCGTGTTTGTGTGAAATCAGCTTGCGTCGACAGATGGAATGATGGCACAAATATGAGATTTAAACTCCAAATAGATAGTTAGAAAGTGAAGAAGTGGGTGCAGAAATGGATTCATGTACTTTCCATAGTTATGGCGGTGAAGTTACCAGTTGTAGAGGAGTAAAGCAGTTGACTGTTCGCTCGAGATTTGAGGTCAGTATACGTAGTCTAATTCAAGTCTTATATTCAGTTCTTGCATCTGTATATGGAGAAAGCTGAGGCTAACAACTGTACAATCCGTGCAGCTATCTGTTGAAAGGCTGAGCTCCATGAAGAAATATGTTTTCGGATTAGGTTCCGCACAGGTAAAATTGAATGACTATGTTTTTTAATTTTGAACAATCCGCGTAAACACGATATCTAAATCATTGGATTCCAAGCAATTGCTGAGGCGCTTGGATTGGCTGCTGTGAAGGCACTTGGATTGGTGAAAGTCTGCTGCTGGTATGTTACAAATGGAGTTGATGACTCAGGTGCTGAAACTTTTTTGGTAATATGATATTTTTTTTAGACCAGGTAATAGAGTCGGCAACCATGCCAATGCTAGCAATTGCTTGGGATCACCAAGTACAGGTTGCAAAATTGGTGAAGTCAGAACTGAAAATATATGCAAAATGGACCCTTGACAGTTCTGCAATAGGAATTGCTTGGCTGGATGATCAGGTGATTGTGTTTGTTCGTTTGTTTTTTCACTCATCGAAAGTTATTATGTGGCTTTTGGCTATAGGCAATCATAAGAAGTAACAGGGATGTTATGCTTGTTCAGATGTTGGTGGTGCTAACATCAGCTGGACAGCTCTGTCTGTATGCAAATGATGGGACTTTAATTCATGACACATGTTTTGCTGTAGATGGGGGCAGAGGGGATGATGTCATTGGACATCACACCCATTTCTCCAATGTCCTTGGTAAAGCTCATCACAATTGTGTAGCTGTTAGGGGTGCTTCTCTGTATCTACTTGGACCTACACATCTTGTTGTTTCTCGCCTTCTTCCATGGAAGGAACGCATCGAAGTTTTGCGCAGAGGCGGTGACTGGATGGGTGCTTTCAACATGGCAATGGTGCTTTATGATGGTCAAGCCCATGGTGTGTTTGATCTTCCTAGAGCATTGGATGATGTTCGAAAAGTAATAATGCCCTACCTAGTTGAGTTGCTATTAGCGTACGTGGATGAGGTCTTTTCTTATATATCAGTGGCATTAGGCAACCAACTGGGGCACTTGAATGATTCGAAGACTGATAGTTACTCTGTGACTTCGGAGCAATACACAAGTGTTGGTGGTGTTGCAGTTGAGTTCTGCGTTCACATCAAGAGAACTGACATCCTGTTTGATGAAATTTTATCCCGTTTTGAGTCTGTTCAACAAAAAGGTATACCGTATTCCTCTTAGCACATGTCCTTTTCTATTTTATCTTTTTGGTTTGATTGAATTAGCAAAGCCTTTGTCACTAACTAGCTGGTTAGGCTGTAAGTTAAACCTATCAGAAAATCATGAAACACTTCCTAAGATGTATCGGTCCAACATGTTTTAAGTTCTTTAAACCCTAAGGTTGGCCTCTCCCTTTATACTTCTTCTCTCCACTACATCACTGTTCATCCCAAATCCCCGTCAAGTGATGTAGCTTGTCCCCCGCACCCATCATAATCTTTAATGAAATCAATTAAACCGTTAAAATCACATTGATAATTATGATCTAGCGCCTTAGAATCTCTGTAAAACAGGCCGACTATGAAAGTTAAAGCTCCGAATACCTTCTTTTGCATTCTTTTATATATTTTTCATCCGTTATGCTTTAAACCAATATTACAACTTCTATCATTTATTTTGATAAACCCACAACTGTATTCATTGCATTCTTTGTTAGTTAAAATTAGAACTTAATCACTTGCCATTACCTTAAATTCTTGACAACTATAGCCCAAACATCAAGGAGCAGCTGATTTCAAGAAGCATCTTTCTCCTAGATCACGTTTAAGCTTTGAGAAACATATTCCTGGCTAGCACCTTCTGCTAAAACAATAACCACATGCCCATTATTCTCAAATCTCTGTCGAACAAATCTAAAAAGACCACCCTACCCTTCCAAATAGAATCAAACAACAATCATGTTACATTTAATACCTATTACCACATCTTGTGACATCTACCTATTACCAATCATGTAGCTGCAACAAAAATGGTTTTAGTTGTCTAATTATTTAGCTGCCATTTTCCATCAAAATGTTCCAAATTTGTAGTTTGCACAAATAATCACCCAAAACCAATTGATAACCACCATAAACCCCATCCCCCTGCTTCAAACCTTTCAAGTATGTGCTCATATTTAAAACTTATGATGTAGCTTCAAAACCTATATCCTAAACATGTAAATCATTAGAACTGGAGAAGGAAAGAAAACGAACCTGCAAGTGATAATACACAAAAAAATCCTGCCAAACAAATGAAATTGATACCAGGTCAGTATATGAATGTATATGAAACACAAAACCTAAAACAACACGCATACTAAGATGCATATATACAATATAAATTCTGTAACACCAAAATTTGAAGCAGATGCTTGCGATTGAGAGTCATTTGGTGCTTCCTCAATCGGATAGCAACACTTTTATAGCAATCTTGATGTTTTATAATGCACCAGCATACATATTTTCTAAATTGCAAAAAAAAAAAAGAAAGAAAACCTAAACAAACTTCACGAATCAAGCCCAGAGACTATGGTTGGCGTATCCCTTCGTGCTCGATCTCCATGTCCAAGCTGCCACTTCGGTAAACACACATAATAAACTCATGAATGCACGTCCGGTTAACACAATTCAAAAATCAAAAACCATCTTTTAGATTTCTTTAGCATAAATCATGCTTAAAACCAATTTAATTCTTTGGCACATTCAAAATCATGAAAACTAACTAACAATTACACATGAAAGAACCATACTTTATTAGCTTTGTCATAAAAACCCCTAAAATTGCAGTGAATAATAATGTCATACATAAAATTCATCACCTTGTGGAGAACATTAACACTTGTATCTCATATCTGCACATCAAAATCATCACGTTGAGTGTAAAATCTAGATCTGCAAGTTTTAGAGTAAACAAATACACCGGATTTGAGAACCTAAACGTATGACCTAAACAAGAAAAAAGGAGGTCACGGACTTACCATAGGTTGTCGGAAAAGGAGGCATTGTCAGCAGAAACCTCGTAAAAGAAACCGGTTAAACTCTAGATCTGCAAGTGTCGTTTCTGTTTCCACTGATTTGCTCCGAATCTCCTCTCAAAATAAAACAAATGTAAGTAAAATCTGATGATTGAATGACAATAAGTGTTCATAATCAATACATGGCATCACTTACCCTAGACGAACGTAGTAATAACACAAAGAAGCCCTAAATTGGAAGCCCAGACGGTCAGAATCTTCATCTTAATGTTCTTCATGGGTGAAATCTTCTGCTCTGTTGATGGAGGTTGCCGAACATACCTCGGAATTGTAGACGAGATAGAGAACAACGAGAGGAATTTCAGATCTAGATCTGGTTTTGAAATTTGAAACTTGAAGAAATGAAAATCAGATCATATATCCCGCGTAGTAGACGAACCCAAAAAAAGACACGCGGATCCCTTGCATCAAAAAACCCGATCCGGATTTATTTGATGGATATGGTAGTATTTTTTTTGCTTCAATTACTTGTATCCTATGCATAAAATATTGTACATGCTGTAGCATTGTTTGAGTAATTACCATCTTGCCATTGTCTTAAAATTCTCGCCAACTTCCTTTTATTTACCAAATTGCCACTCCATTATGCATTTAAGGTTTGTACAACATGCCTAAATGGTTGTACATCTAGTGACTTTCAAGTTATTTACGAAAATGCCACTCCTATTTGCATTATATATATATAGTATAGATATGCTAGCAAAAACTAGCGCGATGCGGCGGGCGATAATTAACAACTCGTTTCCTGTTTGTGCGATGTGACGAAGACACTAATTTGTGACTCGATACTCGTTTCTGTTAATTTATAAATCCTCTTGCCATGTTGCACATTAACCAGTTTCGTGGTTAAAAAAAATATAGCGGCTATATCAAGAACTGGTCATATTCTTATATAGAACCGAATGTTAGGCGATTGTGCTCGAGTGTTAAGAAGAGCTAAGAATAAGAAAAAACCAATAAATGGTTACAAAAGTTGTGGTTAGATTCATCGATCCATTTAGGTTCCCTCTCTTTCTTGACATTTGTTAGTAAACTTGAAATATCTATGTAACAAAACTGATATCTTACCCAACATGGTTGTATGATTTTAACTTGTTTAATGTATAAAAATGAATACTTTATAAAGTAACAAAGTTTGAATATCGTTTCAATTAAGTCACTCTTTCTTTTCTATTTTTTTTTCTAATAGGAACACGCGTGTTACGCGCGGGACTGTACGGTTTTGACTGTTGCGTTTGGTCATCGCCTCGTGCTGGGGAACCACACATTATGGGGGAGTCGATAATTTACGGTAGATGTTAGTTGTAAACTAACACACAATCTAATATAGTTTATAAATCTGATAAGAATGTAATTAGATGTTGAGTCGGAAGTAAGCTGCATGATTTAATGAAGATATATATCACAAACGAAAAACTTTTAATTAGGAATTAGAAATCATATTGGGTTTTGTTCGATCTATATGGCTAAATCATGTAATCAAATTGAAGTATTACTAGTAACTTGTAGATAGACATGCCTTGTGGCCTTTATTGAGTATTAAATGGTCTATAGTTTCATACAACTACTATCAAAAGAATTTCATACAACTATTATAGCGATGACGACAATTCGGATCTGGAAAAAAAATCAAAATCACCTCTTAGATCGAGAGTAGTGGTCAGGGCCTTAAAACCAATTTTTTGTGCCACATCAGCTGCCATGTCACCAAGTTTTTCACCCCCTTAACCAAGAGTAGTGGAACAGGCCTTGAAACCCCTTACCCATCTATTATTTTATTTTTTTCTTTTTAAAAAATAATTATTTGTTAAAATTAATTAGGTAAATAAGTTAAAGCAAGAGATACCAGGCCCGCTAGTTCCAGGCCTTGAACCCAAAAACCGTATTTAGCGCCTAAGGGAGCGGTGAGGTTGGCCTTGAAATGGCGCCAAAAGGCTCCATTTATCCCAACTACGCTCGGTCATACTCTTTGTTCTTATAATCTAAGATATCGTAAGAAAACATGTGAAAACCTCGATTAGGGCTCCAAGATACTTTTCAATATTTAAGTTTACATGACTTAATATCTTGGTTGTACCCGCTGATTGTTGTTAAACATCTTCACATCCAAGAATAGTCATCGCCAATGGCCACCATGACAGCCCTGGTTAGTAGGCCTGTAAACGAACAGAACGTTCGGGGAACAATTCGTGAGCTGTTTGTGGGAAGTTCGTTTGTGTTCGTTCGTTTAATAAATGAACGAACAAGAACTTTCATTTGTTTAGTTAAATGAACGAACATGAACATAGGTCGCGTTCGTTCGTTTATGTTCGTGAACGTTTGGTTGTCTGTTTGTTTATGTTCCTTTGTGTTCGATAGTTCATTAAAGGGATTTTTTACTTTTATATTTAATTTAAATATTTCAAATTCCCACCAATAAAATATTTAGTAAATATTAATGTATTTTTAAATAACCTTTAATAAAGAGCCTCATAAATCACAGCTTTACACTACTAAATTATTGAATATATGTTTAATTCATGTTCATGAACGTTTGTTTGTGTTCGTTTGCTTTCATTTGTGTTTGGTACCTAAAATTAATGATCGTACACAAATGAAAATGACTGTCTTTATTTCCTTAATGAACGAACATGAATAGAAAATCTCGTTTGGTAAGTGTTCATGAAATGTTCGTGAACACTTTCGATTTCTTAACAAACGAACACGAACATAAAATCTCGTTCGGTAAGTGTTCGTGAACACATTTTTTCCTTAACAAACAAACACGTTGTTCGTTCGGTTCGTTTACAGCCATATTGTTACCATATCTAACAATCACAAGCTTGCCTTCAGTGCCCTGGAGTTATTCTTGCTTCAGAACCCTTAGTCGGAAGGTACCGTGCAAAATCAAAAGAAACATATGGCTAGGAATTACCTTATCATCAAAGAAGCAACATGCTGCCGTAGATCTTACTGATTAAAAGCACCACCGTCATCATTTCCATTTAGTAGAGAGGCGATGAGAGGCAACATTTGATTTTAAATATATACCCTGGATAAGCAGATACATATTTAGAAGATTTGGGAAAAAACACATACAAAAACATATCTCGGGCATTAAACGATAACAAAAGTTTTAATCGATTAACAATTAAGCAAATGAAGATCGTTTTATTTTGAAACTAATTACGAACATATGTTGTAGATGATAGTTTACACATTCTTCGCATCAAAACATGCAGTTCAAATAAAGGAATTGTGATGTTACCTGATAATCAACAATGATTGGAAATGAGTGACCAAGATTTGGATCTGCATTGGGAAGAAAAAGATTGAAGATTTGAACTTTAGGAAACCTCTTTAGGTTATGCCACAACCGCTTCTATGGGTCACTCCGATTTACCTCTGCCGTTACAACAACACGATGAATAAATTTAAATTGAAATTCAACAAAGAATAGATCAACCAAATTAATCAGTCCAAACTAAAATTATAAAAGAACCCAAAATCATCATCAGTTAACTGCAAATAAAAGCAACTTACATTGACAATCCTCTCCCTAGTGGCATGCTTCTTACAACTTGTTTGCCGTTCTATCTCTCTTGTGGTACGTGTGGTTCATATCAACCCAATTTTAGGACACCATTCTTCTGTTCAGCTTTAGACTCGTCAGGTTTGTATGCATTGAATCTGCAACAACTAATGGCATAAATCAATATAAGATGGGAAAAAACGATAAAGCTAAATATCTTGAAGGATGAGCATAAATTAGGAAAATGCGATGTTCTACTATCATGTGATCAAATAGAATGACTTTTTAATTTGTATAAACAGTAGGCACACTGTACTTAAATATTAAAACTTTGATCGGGTCAGAACGGGTCATACAAAAATTTGATCGGGTCAGAATGGGCATGCTAAAAGAACTAAAATAATAAAAATGGCCTGTTTTGCACCTGGGTTGCGGTTACGCACCTGGGTGCGGTGCAGTTTAAAATTCTGCAGAAAAAAAAATGCAGGTCTATTTGCCGCGACATAGGCAACTATTTCCCTCAACATCGTCGCGGCAAATAGTCTTTTCCCTCAACATGTGGCTGACCTTTTGCCACACAACTTTTCCCTCAACCTGTCACGGCAAATAATCTTTTCACTCAACTTTTGGGCTTTTTCCTCAACTTAGTGTCGCGGCAAATATTAGTACTTTGGTTCGGGTCAGAACGGGTCATGCTAAAAATTTGATTGGGTCAAAATGGGCATGCTAAAACTAAAATAATAAACATGACCTGTTTAACACCCCCCACACACACACTATAAGGGGTTAATGGTCATTATTGGTTTTGTTCAGGATAGATTGTACAAGAACCTAAAATTATGAGAACTTGCATCAAATTTAATTCTTGAAAGAACAAGATCAAACTCTTTGAAGTAAAATGTTAACTTAAAAAAGAAAAAAACAGGCAATGCTGACTTTGTGGGCCTTGTGGCCTCTGTAGCAACAATAGATTTCCAGTCATTATCATCAATGTAGAGTTGCAAACTGAAAAATACATATATATTAGAGATATATTTTTTTTGCCAAGTATGATGCTTAAACATATTACTTCATTATCATGTTTCAAGAAGAAACATTTTATTAGGTAACCACTGGTTAGAATTGTCTACGTTGATTTATAAACTAACAGGTTATGCAAAAAAATAACACCAAGCAATATACAAAAGCACACCATATATTCAACTAAGTTGTGAATTACGAAATGATGTGTGATCTATGATTTCTCTACCAATATTCTCATCACTCTACATTTCCAGAAGTATGCAATCAAATGTAAAAACAAGAACATTCATGTAGTGCAACGCAAGCAATGAACTAACTAACTAACTAACCCAAATTGCAGTTTGGACTTTTGCCAAAAAAAAAACTTTAAGTAATTACTTCTATAATTAAGATTCATGAAAACATGTTAAAGATGTACCTGTCTATCACAAAAAAGTCATCTTTTGCCTATATTTTTGTCACTATTCTTCATTTTATCAATCATCCAGCTTAACTGATCATGAATAAAACCTAAACTCAGCACAATAACCGCAACTCTGCCAAACACTTTGAAATACATGATTGGGGCTTTGTATGGCCAAATGTGAATCAAAGTGAAATCATAAAAAAACAAAAAATTGCAACCTACACATTTCAAATATAACACCTAATCATTCATCTGATTCAAAATTACAACTTTTTCCCCCAAATAACGCCATGAATCTCCATCAAACACTTGAAATGCATAAAATTTACCTAGCTTCATCGTGAGCATCCAATTCTTCATAAGAAATAGCGATGCCATGGTCACAAAACACGCCAAAAATCCTACCTCCATCCGGCACCGTACTTCTGACTACAAATTCAAATCACCGGACGATTCTTCCAAAGTAGAAAGATCAAGCACCGTAATCAAAGAACCAGAAGTATTAAATACTTATTTTTTAATCTCGAAGAGACCTACATTTAAAAAGATTTAAAATTGAAACTCATACATATTAGATGCATAAAAAGTATGTGAATTCACAATATTAATCTAGTAGTGAGCCACATCTCACACAGGGCTAATTAAAATATATTTTTTATGAAACTAAAAGACTATTTGAGTTGAACCACAAATAAATAATATCATACCTATATGCATTGCTAGTGTAAAACTCGGTTACAAATCCTATGATAAGGCCAGCTCATAAACCAACACCAACACATAAGAAGAACTGCCTACAAAGTCATCTTAGTGAGTTACAAATTTGGATACATAATATGTTATTCTGGCGGTGGAAACACATAGGAACCAACTCAACCAACCCACCAATGGACATCTAGGGAAGCCATCTCTAACTTAAAAGATACATTTCACTGATTAGTCATTATTAAAGATTTAAAGTATATGGGTCTGGTCATATCATCACAATATCAGGTTTGGAAAGATTTGTGCTTATCATTTTAAGTCATCATTTCAACGCTATTTAATAATACAGTCATTATGGTGATAATTTTGTTAAACTCGAAAGCCATTTATGATGTCAGGTGCTTTATTGCTTTCAGGTGCTTTTAATTCAAAAAATGGTGCAGAAATAATAAAAACTACAAAATAAAATATGGTACTTAAAATATTGTCAGATTTAAAATAGAGCAAACATTCCAAGATCTGCTTCCAAGAGGGCTTTATTGAATTAATATTAACCCTTTTGTGCTTTTGCCCATACCTAACCAAATCAACAATACATACATTCAACAAATACCATTAAATCATCATTAATCACCATAGTTTTAGCAATCATTTGGTTTGAACTTATTGTCTAAGTGTATTTGATGTTGTAACCTGAACCTTTTTTCCCCAGTCAACTTCATCATATGATAAACCATAAATTAATCAAAACAAATGACATTTTCGGTTATGAAATGATACTTGTAACCTGAACCAAGGATGTTGTTCAGACCATCGGCAGTAGGGGAGGTGTTACTCCTAAAAGGGCCAACAAAGATGCAGCAACAACATTCATTATGGTACATGAAAAAACACAAATGATAAGAATAAGTGGGTGCGTGTGTCAAGTTACATCCAAATGACCCTTTATGATTTATACAAACATAAAAATTAACAGAAGACATAAACATAAAATCCTATATAAATAAAAGACCAATGATCTAGTTTTGACACACATGTAAT
>JAOXOA010000010.1:1411336-1426289 GCA_028566315.1 Rudbeckia hirta
ATGACTTCGGGAACACAGACCATAGTTGCTGTCCAGAATTCAGCTTTGACCCGTTAACACCAATAAATTCATAAAACTACTTAAATCTCAGTTTAAAATTATGAGACCTAGTTTTCTGGAAACTAGACTCTTTGTAGATGATCTTAGACCCAAAAATCACTTAATTTGGATAATCTAACATTAAGTTATGGTTGTACGAATATCGAGTTTCACTGCTGCGAATTTGCAGCAGCAATGTATTAGTGTAATTAGCAAGTTTTAAGCATCTAGTTGGATTGTTATATGAACCGAGAGTTAAAGTAACAAAGTACCTGGAACGTATGACCAACAAATGAATCACGAGCGATAGATTATGCGCACAAGCAACCTAAGGAGTTGAAAACCCAAAAGGGCAATTAGTTTACCGAATAGAGACTCACATATACTCAATTCTATAGCCATGACCCAATTCGACCCACATATACTTATTTCTATAGTCAAGACCCGGTTCTATCCAAACAAGACTAACTAAGAACTAATTAAAACCCGAGGATACATGTAAACTAACCCGAAAACTCATACCACTCAAGTATCTATGTGAAAATATGCAAACCTGATAATTAGTAAACGCGAGAAAAACCCTTTATATATCTGAAACTCCATAATTCACCTATAACCTACTCGAGGACAATAAGAACCAGATCATACTATAAAACAATGAACCACCTCGCCCCAAGACAAACCATGAGCCTCGACTTTGACCCGAAAACTACAAGAACATACATGGAATTCCAAACCACTCAAGAACCTATTCATGAATAACCTGATTACACCAAATCTACTCCTACCCTACCGCCCTTACCCGAACCATTGGCACATCAGACTCGTTACTAACCCGATAATTATATCCTAACCTAAATATAAGCATGAACTAAATCATCAACACCATGAACATAACCCATGACCTCAAACCATGACCGAGAACATGAACCGGTAACGAAAATGTTGCAATGTTTGTTTAATTATAGCATTATCAGTGAAGAACTATATGCGTATATGTGATAGCCGACATTAACAACTATTAAATTGAATTAAGATGGACCAATTGATGTATACCTTGGTCGATGATTCTGGTTTCCGCTTGTAGCCTGATCGATCAAAACAAAGGAAAAAGAGACGAGATGGAGATGAAGACTGCGATGATCAGTATTTAATCGAACTTGAACTCACGAATACATACCTTGGCCGATCACTATTTGATCGATTAGGGTTTGTGGATCTCCTGTGATGTCGTGAGCGAGAGAGAGAGGGGTATGAACGATGAGTGGGACGTGGGTTGTGTGTAGGCCGTAAGTTGTATTAGGGTTTCCTTTTTTTCTTTTTTTTCCTTTATTTAAATTTTAAATCTAATTAATCTAATTAATAACTCATTTACCTAATCCTTATCTCTTATTTTGTTATTATTATTATTATTATCATTTACTTTTCTTGTAACACGATTTATAAAAAAAATACGTTCTTATCGTATTTGTTAAGTACAAATGTCGTGATTACTTAAAACGGGTAGCGAGTGTAGAACGTCGAACAAGAACTATATATATATACTTTTATTTAGGTTTATTGATAATTATTGCTACATTATTTTTTTACGGTTTTATTTAATAATGATTGTACATACTTAAATCGAATGTACGAGGACGTACTTAATCTTTAATCAATTACGTAATAGAAATCCTAGAATTTCTAAAAATTCATGCATGTTACAGACCTCCCCTCTCGAGCACACGCAAAAAAGACATCTCTGCAAAATACCGACATAAGAAATGGGTTAAAAGGTAATAGGGACAAAGCTAGAAAAAGACCAACAGAGAACTTGGTGACCTACCTTTGCCTCTAAACTTAGCCACTAAACGACCCACCGGTGCATCTGAAGGGTTGCTCAGGCCAACCATCAGGCACAAGCCCTCCTCCCAAGGACCTGCTGTCGTGGGAGGATCAGCCAGCAAACCGATGAACACCTTCTCATCCTTACTTATAACCGGATCAAGATCGTCCACCTTTTTAGACGTGGACGTCATCGGTAAGCGTTCAGAAAGAAAGTCATAAGAAACTAAAAAGAAATTCGCTTTCCAATCTTTAGGGTTTATGTGAGACGGTAAATTAATGGCACATGGACCCTGTGTTTTGGGATGACGGCGCTCGAAAGTGAACCAGTCACCATCAAGACGCATACGGTAGAAAGCCCTAAACAGATTCACGGTTGCATGACCGTCAAAAGCTCTGCACGCCCCTTCAAAATGGGTCATCCTTAGGATGGCCAGGGGATGCATTTGAGAAAGATGCACATAGTAAAACTTTAAAAGATTCAACTGGAAAGTTGTCAATGGATACCAGAGATTACAAAACTTGAACGATGCGTGTACAACCACATTAAGTCACGGTTCGCCGTCGCCGGCACCCCCAGACGTGGAAGTTGTGGCTGCAGGGCATGAGGGATTTTATATTCCTTACAGATGGCTGTAAGTTCTTGTTCGTCAAAGGACGTGGGAATGGAAATGATTCCCGAACGATTGCTCGCCATTTTTACAGTCGAAGACGAAAGAAAACGAAGAAGATCAAAGATTAACTAAGTGGAGAAGGGGAATGCCTTAGACGTAGAGAAATCGCCAGAGAAGAAGAATAGGGCTTGGATTTTGGAAAAGTGAATGGGAATGGAAGAGGCTGGACACTTTATTGAGTCCCCTCAACCGTCACTTCAAATTCAAGGCTCTAGACGATCTCTTCCGTCCACATGTCGCCATTGTCCTCCCAGCCACAAGATGGATCAGACGTGGGACCTGCTACTCAAGTGTTCCCAATTCCACTAATAACCGTCGGATCTCTCATTAAAGACAAGCATGGGCCCCACTCCTGCCTTATATAAGAAACCTCTTTTTGATGAATAAATTAGGGCCCAACTTTTTTGTTGGAAGTGGGGGCCCACGCCCCTCATTTAAGTCAGATTATTGAGGATCCTGCACACGTGCAAAGTACGAATGTGGGTAAGGAAGATTTACAGGAAAATTTATAAGAAAATTTGGGTGCATGATGATGTATGGGTGACTTGATGACGTATGGCTAGGTACAAATGTGGGTAATGAAAGGCATTACAAATACTCCTTCCAATCATTGGGAGATTTACAGGAAAATTTGGGTGACTTGATGACGTATGGCTAGGTACGAATGTGGGTAAGGAAGTTATTGGGGCCAGGCTTTGATTATTGGCCTTAATAATCCTATTGGGCCTGGGAAGGAAGTTTTGGGTCTGAAGCATTATCCGGAAGACTATGGGCCCTGGACCAACCTGTCGCACGCCGTACCAACCTCTGCCAAAGGCAGACGACTTTTCTACATACCTCTTGTCCTAGTCAGACGGTCACACCGTCCACATCCTACCCCCATGCTTGGCATTATGCATGGGAAGGGTTTCTTCTCTATGGACCGGACAAAGAGTTCCCGCTCCTTGAACAAACCCTAATGCGCTTTTGTCTGACGGGCACTTCTCCAAAGGCCTGGTTGATACGCCACCTCCCATCCTGATGGGACTTGCATGTCATCATGATCCACTACCCCATACCAATCCGGGTATGGATAAAGACTCCAGCCAGAGGAAGTTTAAGGTATGTTAAGCATTACGTGAAGATCATAGATTCCTCACATTGACTCCTTCGTATTCAATACATACATTCGATCCTGCAAGTTCCCACACTGATTCTCACGCCGGAAGTTGGTCAAGGAGACGCCCCCGGGCTTTCCTTGATGAGGCTAAGAGTTTGTTTTGCAGGATACAACCACTTGGGAAGACGGCAAACCGATAAGGTCTGTGCCATAGACTCACGTTCGAAGATTTAGGTCTTAACACGTCTGAAGTTCGTGACTGAGCCAACCCAATTACTACCGCCATGTACTTTTTCTCATATTATTGGGTTTCCTGCTGAATTCGTGCTTTGGCAATTATTGCCTTGTGGAGATGGATATGATCGGGTGGTTCCACTGATGTACAATGATACTTAGTGGTCCGTCAGTGATCCTAATTAACCGTTAAAAAATGAGGATAATGGCAAATAGTAATTCGATGTTCTTGATTCTACTAAAAAGTACCGCGGGTGGTTGAAAAAGAATAATTTTATCGCTAATGGCAGGGCAGCATTTAATGTTATTTACGGCCATTCTGAGTTTTACGTTTACCCATCACGTGCTTGATGAAATGCGATGAAATGCTTGATGAAATGCTTAAATTAAAGTCGAAACATTTTGACCCACTTCCTTTTACCGCTCTCTCTATATATTGTCTAGTCGGGTAACTCTATCCATTAATCTCAATTGATTTTGATCATTTTGTTGTGGGCATTTTTAAATGGGTCTTCTTATAGTACAAGGGTACATGGTGATTTTGGTTGTCTTGGTTGGTGACCATGGTATTGTTTTGGCTAATGGTGTTAAGGGATTAAAAGATGAGAAAGGTTTGTTGGATAAATTTAGACGTGGCTTTAAATGGGGTTTTGGAGGGGGTATTGGTAAAGGGGGAGGTCTTGGTGGCGGTATAGGTCATCATGGAGGTTTAGGAGGAGGTGGTGGGTTTGGGGGAGAAGGTGGTGGTGGACTTGGTGGCGGGATTGGTCACAAAGGAGGTCAAAGAGGTGGTGTTGGATTAGGAGAAGGTGGCGGGCTTGGGCACAAAGGAGGTTTAGATGGAGGTGGCGGGCTTGGCGGTGGTGGTGGACTTGGTGGCCGGATTGGTCATAATGGAGGTCTAGGTGGTGGTAATGGACTTGGTGGTGGGTTAGGTCACCATGGAGGTATAGGAGGAGGTGGTGGGCTTGGTAGTGGCGGTGGACTTGATGGCGGGAATGGTCACTATGGTGGTCTAGGAGGTGGAGGCGGGCTTGGTAGTGGTGGAGGAGGAGGAGGAGGTGGACTTGGTGGTGGTGGTGGACGGTTAGGTGGTGGAGGAGGAGGTGGACTTGGCGGTGGTGGTGGACGGTTAGGTGGTGGAGGAGGGCTTGGTGGTGGTGGGATAGGTGGTGGAGGGCTTGGTGGTGGTGGCGGAGGCGGAGGCGGTGGTGGTTTCGGAGGAGGCTTTGGTGGTGGCGAGGGTGGTGGCCATTAGAAGTAAACATTATTATCTCAACCACAACAATCCTTTACATGTATCAATCCATCATTCCGTCACCAAAACTCTTCATAATTCCTATTACTTCCTATTTCCTATGATTGGTATATATTTATTTTGTACCAAATTACTTCCACGGAAAACATCAAAATTTCATATATACTTCTGCCAAACATTAAAATTTCATATATATATCCGAACACGTTTTAAGACCATTGTAGAATATGCATGAAAAACTTGTACTTTGGTTACAGAACTTGCTAGGCGCTACCAACTCGGCCGACTGAGGAGTTGTGAGTACTCGGCCTAGGCGGGGGAGTACTTGGGGTGAAATCGGCATAGGCGGGAAGTACCTGGAGTACTCGGCCGACTCGGCTATACTCGTCGACCTAACCAATAGCGAGTACTCGATCAGTAATCGGTCAACTCGTCCTTGCTTTGCAACATTGGGTATATATAAAATTTTACAAGTTTGCAAGGGTACCTATGAAATTGATCCAAAGACGCGAGGGAAAACCGGAAGCATACCTGGACGCCAACGAAGAACATTTCTGCTTCAGAATCGAGCCTAAGAAGTAGAAAAAACCAAGTAAAGAGCAATTACAGGGGCAAAAAAGACTAATAAAAAATACGAAGTTGGGACAAACCTGGTTATAAGCCGGAGGTTAACAGTCGGAACATGTAGCGAAAAAGAAAACTGGGTGATGGTGAAGTGTAAGCTGGAGTTAGAAAAGTGAAACAAAAGAATTTCAACCGATTCAACACATCAAAGAAGAGGGCGTTTATGTACAAACCTCAAGACCCGATCTGAATGCATGCAACAGGTTTTGTCAATTTCATCATTACGAGACTGAACATGAAAGAACTAGTCTGTGTGAGAGGGAAGAAAGAAAGAGAAAAAAAGACATATAAAAAAAACCAAATGTACAACTGATACACAAAGAGTTTGATAATTATATATATAACAATTATGATGGGAGTGTACAGTAACCTTCCTTGATTGGTTGTTAGGGGCGGTGACCAATAAGTGGATGCCACATGGCATCCACTAACTTCTTCTTTTTTTATTTTACATCGCGAAAATGTTTATTATATAATACCAAAAAATCCCAAAAGGACATTAATGTAGTAGTGTTCTAGTGGTGATTCTACTTGTACAAAAGCTTTCTAACCATGGGGAACCCAGGTCGAGTCTTTCCTCACCATTCTTGAGATATATTTTTTTGATGACTTTTTCTTTGAACATAACAATCCAAGAATAGCAAATAATTTTTTTAACAAATTAATGACCAACATTTTGTTCAACACATCAATTGATGTGGGAATCGACGAAGCTTAAATCAAACAACATGCAACCAAGAATGGCAGAGGGGAGACAGAAGGGCGATGAAGATGGATGGCAGAAGGTCGATCGTAGGAAGAACACAGATGATCAGGCTTATGAAGCAACAACCTTTTTTGTGACAAACCTTGCCGATGGAACTACCATTAGAGATATTTGGCTTCAATGCAAGGTTCATGGGAGGTTACTGGATGTGTTTATTCCAAGAAAACGGGACTCTCTCGGACGGATCTTCGCCTTCTTAAGATTCAATAGAGTGGCGGATATCATGTCCATGCTAAGATCTCTTAATAGTACTTGGATTCGAGGGAAGAAGATAAAGGCGAATGTCTCCAAGTTTGAAAGAGATAAGGCTCGTAATGTGGAAAAGGAGAAAGAAGATCCAAGGTTCCCAAGTTTTCAGCAGGATAGAGCATATACAAATGTTGCCATGCCATACAAAGAGGCTCTTCTGAAGGGTAGAGATGAAGGTAAGGCCAGGACAATAGAGGTTGAGGTGAAAGTTCTCAAGGAGGACAAAGACCCTTTGGAAAATAGATCGTTAATAGGGGAGGTTGCGGACGTTTTGACGCTGAATAAAATAAAGGAACACCTCAAGGAAGTGTATGAACAACGTATGGAGGTCAGGTATGTAGGAGGAGTCTCTATTATGGTTACCTTAGGCTCACCAATGGAGGCTGCGGAGTTCATGTCAAAGTTCAAACAGGAAAAATGGGGTTGGATGAAAAGGGTATCATGGTGGTCGGGAGGGGATTGGCAGCCAAGTCGTCTCGCATGGTTAAAGATTCAAGGCTTACCTCCAAGCCTCTGGGTGGATTCGGTGTTCGACCAAATCGCTTCAAAGTTTGGAAGGTTGGCTTTACGATCCGTAGCAACAAAGGAAGACGGTAATTTTGCGTTTGCTCGTATTGGCATCATCGTGAATAAGGGAAAGATCATCGAGGACGAGGCGGTGGTTAAATGGAAAGATAACTCTTTCAAATGTTGGGTCTCCGAGATAGCTACTAACTGGACTCCCGATTTCATAAAAAATGGAGATAGAAGATTGGTAGTCAACTCGCCGAAACGGAGATGGCAGTCTAGTTCGGGGGCCGGCGAGTATCCGCCTAATGATCATAATCAGGAAAACAACTTGAACGTAGACCATGCTAATCAACAGCAATCAGAATCGGGGAACGGTTTCCACTCGCCATCGGCGGTTGAAACGCCACCGGAAACGGTAGCCTCACCGGAGGTGGCCGGGAGGCCAATCGGCAATGGGTACGTGAATGAGTCATCAAAAAACGTGATCGGCTCTCAACCTTGGGAAGAGGAAGGGTCGACATCGGGTGATGTCGGTAACTTGGGACTGCAAAATACTTGGCAGGCGTGTCAGGCGCGTGAGGGAGCAAAGGATTTAGTCGGTAAATTGGATATGGGTGATCATGCCCTAGTGGGCTTTGAATGGGAGATGGATCACGTGGGTGGTGGGCCCTTTACACAAAATGGGGTTAATTGTCCAACAAAAATAAATATGGACAACTTTAATGTCCATGAAATTGCCGGCCCATCTAGGCTTGTCTATGATGCAAGCTTTACACAGGTCCCCACTGTTAACGACAAAAGCTGTACATCCCCAAATCAAAATAGCGACCCGTTTGAACTGGAGCCTTTAATTCGGATAGAGTGGGAGAAAGAAAATCGGAGAAGGATAAAGAAGCTCAAGAAACAGCAGCATCCAATCAAGTTGAAGCCGTCTCTGAGTCAAAGGAGGGTTAATCAGGGTAGAAGGAAATCGAGAAAGGCGTCTCATGACCGAACAAAAGGGGATTCTATCGGTTCAGCAAGCGATGGGTTCAGGTCAATCGATCTGAATAGGAATATTGAGGCGAAGTCGGACACGCACATACAAGAGGTTGATCAAGAGGTCGATAATACTATTCAGATGGGGGAGGTGATCGTTGTGGATCTAAAGGGGAACCGAGATTTGGTTGAGCAAATTATTCTTGGAGAGGGTGAAGCTAGGATGAAACCATGAATTTTCTAACTCAGAATGTCAGGGGAGTGGGGGACGCCCGAAAGGTCACCAGGATCAGGGAGTTACGTAATAAATTTAAATTATCGTTTATGTGCATCCAGGAAACAATGCTCGCCGATGGAACTAAATCACCAATAGGTCAGTTATGGGGTAGAGGGAACAAGGAGGTAGAATGGGTAAACGCGTGCGGAAGGTCGGGTGGCCTTCTATCAACCTGGGATCCTGCGGTATTTAATAAAGTGGATGTTAAAAAACAACAATGGTGGCTGTGTGTTTCAGGGAAATTAAAAGGGGTTGAATGTTTAGTTCATGTACTAAATGTATACGCGCCTCAGGAGCAATCGAACAAAAAATTACTCTGGGAGGAAATCACTCGGTTAAAGGCAGTAAGCCCGGGCATGTGGGTCATAATGGGCGACTTCAACGAGGTTAGAAAACCAGAAGACAGGCTGAACTCGGAGTTTAATCAGACCGGCGCGACTACCTTCAATGAATTCATAATAGATTGTGGCTTATCGGAGTACAACGCAAACGGAATGAAGTATACACGTGTATGTGCAGGTAAATGTAGTAAAATTGATAGAATTTTGGTGTGTGATGATTTTTGGAACAGGTGGCCAACGGCGGAGGTTACGATCCATCCGAGATATATATCGGACCATAGTCCCATCACTATGGTGTTGGAACCATTGGGGTACGGCCCGGTACCTTTCAGATTCTACAACTCATGGCTGAAAATAGACGGGTTCAAGGAGACGATAACACAAGAATTAATGCCAATGCAATTTGAAGGCCCCCCGGACAAAGCTTTAGCGATGAAGTTGAAAATGATTAAAGAAAAAATAAAAGCTTTGGTGAAGAAATTCAAGGTGGACAGGTCTGGTGATGTGGATACTATGAAGGATGAATTGGAAATGTTGCAAAAAATTGAAGAGGATAGAATCCTAGCGAGCCATGAGTCTTTATTAGTGGCTGACCTAAACAAGAGGATCATGGACATTGAGGCTGAGGATTTAGAAGACAAAAGACAGAAAGCAAGAGTAGATTGGGCGTCCTTCGGGGACGATAACACGGCATATTTCCATGCATGCATAAACAATCGTGCTATGGGAAATAGAATTCACGGTATAAACAGTGAAAGGGGGTGGGTGTCCGATCCGGTGAAGGTGAAAAACGAGATATTAGAATACTTCAAAGGCAGGTTTAAACCTTTGCATTTTTCTTCGCCATTGTTTAATTGTCAGAATCTAAAAAAGTTGTCCGAGGTACAGAAAAAGCTACTTGTGGCTGATTTTTCAATGGAAGAGGTGCGGCTTGCGGTGTTCGAATGTGGGGCCGACAGGGCTCCAGGACCGGACGGTTTCAATTTCAGGTTCATAAAGGAGTTTTGGCACGAACTGGGTCTCGATTTCTACAAGGTGATGACGAGTTTTTTCCACAGAGGCGTGATAAGCAAAGGGGTAAGTTCGTCCTTCATCGCGCTTATTCCTAAATCTAATGAACCGACATCTTTAAATGACTTTAGACCTATTAGTCTAATTGGGTGCATAAGCAAAACAATTTCCAAGGTGTTGGCGAATAGGTTGAAACGCGTAATCCACTCTCTTATCTCGGAGGTTCAATCGGCGTTCTTATCTAATAGAAATATTCTAGACGGCCCTCTAATCTTGAATGAGTTAATTGTGTGGTCGAGAAAAACCAAGCAAAAATGTTTTCTTCTGAAGTTGGATTTTGAAAAGGCGTATGACACAGTGGCATGGGATTACATCGGCTCAATTTTAAACCAAATGGATTTTCCTATGAGATGGTGCAGATGGATTCGGGGTGTTTTAGATGCTTCATGGGCGTCGGTTCTTGTGAATGGGTCCCCAACGGATGAATTCAAGTGTAGTCGGGGTCTGCGTCAGGGAGATCCTTTGTCGCCATTACTGTTCATTCTTGCAATGGAGGGTCTAACAAGTTTTTTCAGGTCAGCCGAAGATGCGGGGCTGGTTCGGGGCATTTCTCTACCAAACCAGGGGCCAAAAATCAGCCATCTCCTATACGCCGACGATGTCATAATTACAGGTGAGTGGTCTGTTTCAAATATTATGTCTATTATACGGTTATTGCGGTGTTTTTACATGGTTTCAGGGCTGAAATTAAATTATAATAAGTCGACGCTGATGAGTATCGGGATTGATGATGGAGAGACAGATAGGGTGGCGGCAACCATGGGTGTCAAACGTGGTAATACTCCTTTCAAGTACTTGGGGTTGACCGTGGGAGCAAACATGGGACTACTTAAACATTGGCAGCCAGTTATTGATATGATGCAGTCTCGGCTCGCGAAGTGGAAGGCAAAGACACTATCCATAGGAGGGAGGGCCACATTACTGCAATCGGTTTTGGATTCCCTACCGATGTACTATATGTCACTGTACCGAATGCCCACCGGGGTGATTAAAAAATTAGAGTCGTTGAGAAAGAGATTCTTTTGGGGGAGTAATGGCGATAGAGCAAAAATGAATTGGGTTAGATGGGAGGAAGTTGCTTGTCCTAAGAACCAAGGCGGTTTGGGTTTCGGCCTTCTAAAAGACATGAATTTGAGCTTGCTTGCAAAGTGGCATTGGCGATATAAGACGGAAGAGACTAGGCTGTGGAGGCAATGTATTAAGGCTATTCATCACTCAAAAAAAAATGTTTCAGGAGTGCCAATGAAAAAAAGTTTGAATGGTGCGTGGAAACAAATCACTCAAATCGAAGCTATCTTCGACGGTGTAGGACTCCAACTAAATAAGTGGTGTTTAAGCAAGATCGGTAATGGGAGTAACACTATTTTTTGGTGGGACACTTGGGTGGGAAACCAACCGTTAAAGGACGCTTTCCCAGCTTTGTATGCTAAGGCCGCGGACAAGTGGGTTTATGTTAGGGACAAAATGGACTTTAATGGTAACTGTCAAAGATGGGGTTGGAAGTGGAAGCCTGGGTCGTGGTCAGATCAAGATACGGAGGACTTTAACCGATGTCTAGCCATTGTTAACCAATGTAAGTTATCTCAAACGGAGGACAAATGGAGTTGGACCTTAAATTCAAGTGGGGAATTTTCTGTTAGTTCGGTACGACAAGAATTAATTACGGCTAGAGGACCGGTGTCAAATGGTAACACAAGATGGGAAGCATGGTTACCCGCTAAGGTTAATATTTTCAATTGGAGAATGGTAAGAGACCGACTACCGACCAAAACGAATTTGCAAAAAAGGGGTATTGTGGTCCAGGATGTACGATGTCCGCTATGCGGGGAAAGCGATGAAACCGTTGAGCATATATTTACAGCATGTCTGATCTCGACGGTAGTATGGCAAGGGATCGCAATTGCTCTAAAAATTCCTCCATTAATGGTCTTCTCTGTCGATGACTTGTGGAACACTCAGAAGCCGAGTATCCAAGAATTGTCAAAGGAACGCTTAGTCGAGTGCATAATAGGCGTTACGTCCTGGGCATTATGGCGCGCAAGAAATAATATGGTTTTCAAAAATACCTCCGTAAATCCGAGACATATCATCCAGGAGGTTAAAGCGGTGTCGTGTTTATGGTTGAATGGAAGAGCTAAACTGGATCACATTGAATTGAAGAAATGGTTCCCAAACATGTTCTAAGAAGAGGAGGCTGCTGCTTATCATGGAGGATGTCGCATGGGCCATGAAGGTTGGTGGTGTGCATGGAAGGCAACAGTGGTGGAATAGGAGTGGGTTTTTGGTAACTAAAGGCCTTTGCCTTGGGTGGATTTGGTGTTTTTGTGAACTGATTTTGTATGGGTCCCCGAGACCTGTATGGGGTTACATCAAAAACACCACGGAGTGAAAACCGGTGGCACGGCCTCCGTGTGTGGGCGTTTTTCTCGTGCCCTCTACGTGGTAAGTGACACGAGTTTTTTCCACTCCTTTTGTGACCCTCCCAGTTAAGGTCTTGGGGTTTGAGTTTGCATGTTTTTTCTAATATCTTTTACTTTTGGGTTGGTATCTGTTGAGGAAAACCTAACTAGCATTGTAACTTCGTTGTAACTTGGCCATTAGCATCTTGCTTGTGGTCTTTATGTTATTGTTTTATCAATAAAACTGCCATTCAAAAAAAAAATCTAATGAGCCTCGTAAACCGTTCCTGACAGGTCAGATCGGGCTAATGGGTCATACAAAACAGGTTCTGATCAGCTTAAGTTCGGGTTAAAATTAGGTGTTGAGCAAAATGGGTAAGGTCAAAACAGGTTTTTTTTTTTAAAAAAAAAGTATTAATTTGGCTTTGGCCGAAACATTTTTTGGCAAAATAGGCTCAGCTTCATGGAAGGCCCGACAGGCTTAGCAATCTAGGCGATGGCCTAGGGCCCGCAAAAGATAAAGGCCCTGGTTTTATAAATTTGTTAATATATGTCATATGTATTTAGCCCAAAAATAACAATAAGTAAAGAAATAATTGTTAAACGTTGACGTTAATGTTTGGTAGTCCAGCTGTGAAGTGTGAAGAATAAAATATACTCATGAATTAATCTTTTTATTGAATCATCTGTTACCACTTACCATAGTCCCTATTATCTACGCTACTTAATTAACTCCATCAACAGTCAATGTCATAACCTTCTACAAGTTCCAGTTTACATCAATTAAAGCTAGAATTAATTTTAATCTAAACATATATTGCATATAACTTAACAAAAAAAATTAACAATAAACTTTTTAGTTTATAATTATCGGTCTCAAGTCCGGATAAAAAATAGGATTTTCATTATACCAATTCAAAAGGGCGCCCACATTTTATAGTTTGCTTAAGACCTCCAGAAACATTGAGCCGGCCCTGCTCAGCTTAGAAATAATCGTTAGATATAAGTAGTCCAAAATGGGTTCACATGCTATATTTTTATGATGACCTGTGATGACAATGTGGGTGGCGTTGCGGTGATCAGGGTCAGTGTAATGACCGCATTGTCGGTGGCTAGGTGGTGATGTCAGCGGTGGTAGTGGAGGTGGTAGCAGAAGCAATGGTGGAGGTGTTGATGATGATTCGTGTTATTGATGATTTATAAGGATGAATGGCGGCCTTGATGGGACGGGCCCACTTTAGCGCGTGGCGACAACGATGGTGATGGTTGTTATTGTGGTTTTAGACCTCCATTGTACCATTATTTGGTCTTCTATAACTCAAAAGGGTATCTCGTAAACTGTTGGTCGGGTCGGGTCAAATCGGGCTAACGGGTCATGTAAGTCTTGAAGTTTTAAATTTGGTCTAGTTTTTTTTAACTCCATATGTATGTATATAACATATAAATCATTTCTTGCTTAAAATCTTACTTTTCAAGAATACATAGTTGACTTCATACATATATAAAGAATACACGTGACTCGCACAGTTTTCTACCGAAATTTTGGCATGACCCATTCGTAAATCGAACTAACCTTACGAAATCAAATCCATGTTTAACAATTCAAAGACTCAACATTTGACCCGCAATGTTATTGACATACTACTGACTCATTTAAAACAAACAAGGCGTTACGCCCTAAGACCTCCCTATCCTTTACCAGGATAAGGTATAACACGCAAGCAACGAACCGATATACTCGGATGTATTTCCCTGTTGACCGCTTCCAAGACTTGATTGCATCCGGCCAAGGATCTCTCGTAATCTACATGCATATGTTTTCCCAATTCCATCCCTTATCCTCATGTTATACACCTAAGGTGTACAACACCAAACATACAAGTTAGTGACTATAACCATAAGTAAAATTACCACCGACCTAACGTATTCATACATTCAAGCATAATGCCAAGGAAAGTGAGCAATTTCCACATAATGTCTTAAATCTCATTCTTTAAGGCGCATCCTCCCTTTCTTTACTTTTATTCAATTATTCCTAAAAAGGAATAGACGTACTTACATATATTTAGTACATATTCACGTACATGAATATGCTTACTAAGTTACAAACACATGTTAGCCCTACTACTCAACACAACTACCTCAACAAGCGAAGAATTCCATGACCACTTGCTTCTATTGCACAAACCTGCTTCCATACTAAGAAATTATACTACTACCAACAACCAGAGTTAGAATTGCAAGCATGAAAGACTAAATCATTTTACACATAAAACCTTTAAATTCTATTCGTCTGTCTACAAACAACTTAACTCTACAAATCCTGAAACTCACGGGTACACCATCTCGTGTCACAATTTCCTATACATCTATACATTAAAATTTCTAGAGATTAGAACATGCTATTAGAGTGATAAGCCACTCACATTTGCCCGTAGAAAAGTCGTTACCATGCCACTAGCTTGATCCATTGTCAATTAAGCCTCTGTTCCTACCTCGATAACAATCAAACTTGTAACGCGTTGGAACACATAACCGAGATAATCATTACAATTAATACATATGCATCATACATCTCGTCATACTTGTATTCTAATCTTTCAATCTACT
>JAOXOA010000010.1:1734558-1748688 GCA_028566315.1 Rudbeckia hirta
AACCCCAACAACCGACCTTCCCGGCCTTTCTCATGCGCACACGAACACGTTCACACCCATACATCGCATTGTTATAACATAACTAATATACTCATGTTCGTTTACAACATCCACAACGTAAATAACATTACAAATCTTTATTTACATGACCCAATTACAATCTTTGGGGCGTTACAGTTAATTGCAAATAGTGAATGATATCTGGTGCATTATTGGTAGTAAGTTGTGATGGATAAGTTATACCTACAAAGTTGAGTTTTTGGTTAATCAAATCTTGAAATTAGATGCATCAATTCATCGATATGTTTCATTAAAGAGATGTTGCGGTTTATTGTAAATCATGTATTAGTTCTGGTACCTTCATGTTTAAGTTCTGTAACTAAAATTTGAGTATTAATTGTGATTACACTTTGTAGGAATATAATTAAAAAAAAAAGCTTTGCGTCTTGTACTTCATTGGATTACTAGTTGTAAATTGGGGCAGCAAAAAATTAAATGCTTAGGAAAAACTCTGCTTTTATTTATATAGATGTAGATAGATAGATTCATTCGCTTTAGTAAAGAAAGTTCAATGATCTCAAATTTAATTGATCGAAGAAATCTACCGAACATGATTTTAAAAATACCAAACACGATTTTAAATGGAAAGTTTTCGAATTCAGCTTCATTAAATTCCCGAAACCAAACAGCCGCGTAGAACTGAAATAATTTTACTTTCTATGAACCACAACTAATTAACTCTAGATTAAAAAAAAACACATAATTGTTGTAAACCTTGACGATACTGGTCACACACTTGTTGACGGATGGACAATAGGCAAATATTAAAATGTCGATGTAAGCCATCATCATCCTCTACGATTTCAGTCTCCTCCGCTGTACCTGCCTGCCCTCGCCACCGGTTCTCACCATCCTTTCTTTTTCTGTCTCTCCCTAACGAACAAAGATCGGCCATGGCGAAGGGCGTCAGTTCGGCGGCCGAGCAAGCAGAACAACTCAAGCAAGACGGAAATCTCTATTTCAAGAAGAATAGGTTAGGTGCCGCCATCGATGCTTATACCGAGGTATTCTATTAATTGGATCTCTTTCTTACATTTCATGCTCCTGTTCTCTTTCATCATTTCTGTTTCTTTCCAGGCGATCACGCTGTGCCCTAATGTTCCGGTTTACTGGACCAATCGGGCTCTATGCCATCGTAAACGCAAGTATGTACCTCTTCCTGTGTCATTTCTTGTTCTATCCGATCATACCACCACTCAAATATGCACTTTCTTAATTCAAAATTGAATAATTTTGTAGTTGATTCTTTGCTGGTTTCCTATTATGACTCTTTGTGTTTTGTCTATATATAGTGAATGGGCAAGAGTCGAGGAGGACTCTCAGAGGACTGTTCAGCTTGATCCTAAATCTGTCAAGGTCAATATTCACCTGTTGTCATTCTTATTTGGGGCAGCAGCCTGAGCTTCATATTGTTGTTTACTATACCTGCATTTCTATTTCCTAAAAATTGTTATTCTTTTCAATGCATCATTTCTTTTGCAAAATGCTTCTATTACATTTCTGTTTTGAGTGTTCAAAATTTCAAAGCCATTTTTCTCTTAAGTGTAGCGTGTATTACGTACATATATCGGTCATTGGAGGAAATGTTAGTGCTGGTAATCTTCTTCTTCATATCCCTTTGTGTAGTAAAAATCATTATAATATAATAAGTTGTTGTAAGTCATATGATCATCATGTTGTGGTAAAAACGGAGCATAAAGTAGACATAACTCTATTTGCATATTTACTTAAAACAACATACTTTTTTAGTGATTGTTATTTTGGGATAAAAGTACATCTTACTATCATCATTGACAGTTTAGATTATTTCTGGTGAATCATAGGCGTGAAGACAATACAATTGTAGGTGGTTATGGAGATGCCATTTTATCATTAGGATACAATGCATCTAGCCTGGTGACTCTTTGGAACTATTTTGTCTCATCCGTCAGGTCTTCATAATAAATCTTAATCTGCTTGCAATGATATTCACTCTCTTTCTTTCAGCTTAATCATTCTTTATCCTTGCCTCTGATATTTTGCTATGTAAATCTTATAGGAAATGTTATGTTTTTTTAAGGTTGTCTTAAAAAGTTTATTGATGCAATATTCTTAGCAATCAATTGGATCAACACAAACAGGTTGGAAATTCTCTCTTTATTTCAACATTCATCATCAACAAAAGAAACGACCAAGAGTACTTAAAGGAAAATACATCCTACAAACTAGGAATTTAAAAGTCTAACAGAAAATTAAAGATAAACTAAAAATTAGAGATAAACTCAAACAGCTTAGATTAACGTAGAGAGAGAATTCCAGCTGGGTTGTGAACCAGCCCTAACCAGGCTCATCATCTGGGCTTGGAATCTGGGCCAACAGATCTGGTAAACGGGCCGATGGACCTGGATCTGAGCCGGAGGTTGCATCATCCCCTCTGTCTTCGAAAGGACTCGTCTTCGAGTCAAAAGGATCATCCAAACTTGGCACGAACGGAGATAAGTCCGCGACATTAAATGTAGCAGAGACGTTGTAGTGGCCCGGCAAGTCTATCTTGTAAGCATTGTCGTTAATACGTTCTAGAACTTTAAAGGGCCCATCTGCGCGAGGCTGTAACTTGCTAGCTCGTCCCCCGGAAAACGCTCTTTGCTCAAATGTATCCACACTAGATCACCCGGTTGAAAAACCACCCTCTTCCGTTTGCAGTTGGCCCGCCGTTGATACATAATATTGTTATTAGTAATCTTGTCACGCACCTGTTCATGTATAAGTTTGACCTGGTTGGCACGGGCTTCCCCATCGGCACTGTAATGTTCAATGGCTGGTAAGGGTGCAAGGTCCAACGGTGTAAAGGGATTGCGACCATACACTATAAGAAAAGGGCTCATTCCCGTCGATCTGTGAGATGAACGATTATAAGCGAACTCCGCCTGGGGCAGCACTAGATCCCATTGCCTCTGATTATTCCCCACTAGACACCTCAATAAGTTCCCAAGACTGCGATTAGTTACTTCGGTCTGCCCGTCACTCTGCGGGTGGTGTGCACTACTAAAATTGAGGCGAGATCCCAATTTTTTCCACAAGGTGCGCCAAAAATGACCAATGAATTTGACGTCCCGATCAGAGGTTAACGTTTTGGGGATCCCGTGTAGACGAACGATCTCTTGAAAATACAAGTTTGCTATTTGTCGGGCATCGTATGTTTTTGCACACGGAATGAAATGCGCCATTTTGGAGAACCGATCGACCACGACCATCACCGAGTCTTTCTGTCTCTGCGTCTTCGGGAGGCCGACGACAAAGTCAAGACTGACGTCCTCCCATGGCCCGTCGGGTACCGGCAAGGGTGTGTATAGGCCTGCGTTAGTATGTTGCTTCTTAGCAATGTGACATGTACGGCAACGATCAACAATTCTGGTCACATCAGAACTCATTTTGGGCTAAAAAAATCTATCTTTCACTAGCTTGAGAGTTTTATCTCTGCCAAAATGACCTGCTAATGCACCGCTGTGGCTCTCAAGAATGATTGCATCTCTGAAAGAACACTTAGGTACGCATAGCCGGACTCCCTTAAATAAGAAGCCATTAACGAGGGAGTGGCCCATTGTTGGTGCAGACCGGCAAGCTTCCCAAACTGCTGAGAAATCTGGATCAGCCGGGTATAGGGTGCACAGATTATCAAACCACTCGACTTTGACCTGCAACGACGTTAAAAGGGTGCGCCGCCGGCTGAGGGCATCTGCGACGGTGTTGGCGGCGCCGGATTTATGGCGGATCACAAAAGAATAATCCTGTAAGAGCTCGACCCACTTAGCATGTCGGGCATTTAGTTTGTGTTGTCCCTGGATGAATCGGAGAGCCTGATGATCTGAAAACAAAATAAACTCGGAGTGGAGTAAGTAGTGCCTCCAGTATTCGAGGCTGCGAATAATCGCGTAGAATTCTTTGTCATAGGTGCTGAATTTCTGTTTGGCTTCACTCAACTTTTCGCTAAAAAAAGCAATTGGGCGACCTTCCTGACTTAAAACACCCCCTATACCGAGGCCCGATGCGTCGCATTCGACTTGGAAGGTTGCTTGGAAGTTTGGCAGCGCTAAAACTGGAGCGCTTGTGACACATTTTTTTAGTGCTTCGAATGATTGTGTTGCTGACGGTGTCCAATGAAAGGAGCCCCTTTTAAGACACTCCGTAATAGGTGCGACGATAGCGCTGAAATTACGAATAAAACGACGGTAAAAGGAAGCTAAACCATGAAAACTTCGTACCTCGTGTATGTTTGTTGGAACCGGCCAAGTAAGAATAGCGTCCACCTTTGTTTCATCCATCCGGATTCCGTTACCCGACACATGATAACCCAAGAACAGAACTTCTGGAGAAAGGAAACAACACTTTTCTTTATTTGCGAACAGCCTTTGTTCCCGCAGAATTGTGAACACTTCGCGCAAGTGCCGTAGGTGTTGAGGTAGGTCTGTGCTAAAGACAAGAATGTCGTCGAAGTATACTACGACACAACGCCCAATTAGTGCTTTAAAGATATGGTTCATAAGGCGCATAAAGGTACTCGGAGCATTGGACAGGCCAAACGGCATCACCATCCATTCAAATAGACCGTCACGTGTTTTGAAAGCTGTTTTCCACTCGTCGCCCGGCCTCATGCGGATTTGGTGGTAACCACTGCGTAGGTCTATCTTAGAAAATATTTGGGCCCCATGTAGTTGATCCAGGAGATCTTCAAACCGCGGTATAGGAAACCGGTATTTAATAGTGATCTTGTTGACAGCTCGACTATCCACACACATTCGATAAGTTCCGTTAGCCTTTGGTACGAGCAATGCGGGGACTGCACATGGACTCATACTCTCCCTAATCAGCCCTTTTTCTAACAGCTCATTCACTTGCCTATGGAGCTCCTCATATTCTTTGGGATTCATACGATAAGCCGGCTTGTTCGGTATGACCGCACCAGGTAGAAAGTCGATGCAATGCTGTATTTCTCGGACGAGCGGTAGACCTGCTGGAATTTCTGATGGAAAAACATCCACAAATTCTGTTAAGAGGGGCTGTACTTCGGAGGGTGGTGTATGCATAGCTGGGTTAACTTCGGCTATGACTAGGGCAAATACGAACGGTGGTTTAGTTGCACGTGTAAAATCCAGAAAGGCGGACTTGTTGAGCACTACAGCCTCGGTCATAGTTTCCCGTGTGTCGAGGGGAGCTAGAGTAATGTTCACATCGTCCTTCTTGAATGAATATGTGTTATTGTACCCGTCGTGTTTCGTTTTCCGATCATACTGCCATGGACGGCCTAATAGAATGTGGCAGGCATCCATCGGGATGACCTCGCACCAAATTTCTTCCGAGTAACAATTGCCAATGCTAAATCTGACCAAACAACGTTGATTTACCTTCACATGATTCCCCTTTTTAAGCCAGGTAAGCTGGTATGGGTCGGGGTGCGGTTCTGGTGTAAGACCTAATTTTTCCACCATGGTAGTAGCTACCATATTGTCACAGCTACCACTATCAATGATAATGGTACATACTTTCCCTTTTACCGTGCAACGTGTACGAAAAATGTTGTTTCGGAGCCAAAGGGTATCATCACCGGTTCGCGCTGCAGGGGCTGTGTTAAGAGTTCGTTGTGCTACGAATGACTCTCCCCGATCTGGGTAAACAACTTCTGTTTGCTCTGCTGCGGGTTGATCTGTGTCAGTGTCATAAACCGGGGCTGTTTCTTCCATGAGCGTAACCATCTGGGTGTTGACGCAATCACGCGCGAGGTGTCCTAGGCCCCCGCATTTGAAGCATCTCGGAGCCCGACCCGTTGAGGGGGCAGCGCCAGAAGGGTTATTGGTTTTGATTGGGCCGCCGCGACTTCCCGGGGCTGTTGCTGTTGGGCTGACTCGCTGGCCATCGGTTTTAAACGGACTGGGCTTTAGGGGTGTCTTGCCTTTTCCTTTCTGTTGTTTCTCCACCTTGAGAGCTAATTGACAAACATCCAAGTAAGTCCAGTAGGGTTGCAATTTGACTATGTCTGCAATATCTGTTCGCAAAGCTCCTAAAAACCGCGCAATAGTCTGCTCCTCTTCCTCTTCGACTCCACACCTCATACGAAGTCGATCGAATTCCATAATCAGTTCTTCAACAGTGGTGGTTTTTTGGCTCAAATTGTGGTAGTCCAGGAAGGCCTCCTGGCGATAAGTTGGTGGCAAAAAAATTTCTTTCAAGAGTTTTTTCATCTTGTCCCAGGTTGTGACCCGAGACCTACCTTCATGCGCGCGTTTATTTTTCACGTGCTCCCACCAAAGCGAAGCATGTTTTTTGAGTTTGATGGCAACCAGTTTGACCTTGTATCTGTCGGGAATGTTCCGTAGGTCCAAGATTCGTTCCACCGTGTGGAGCCAATCAATAAATTCATCCGGTTGTGCTCTCCCGTCAAACTCCGGTAACTTGATTTTGACTCCCAGACTCTGTAACGGGTCGGCTGGGGCATCCCTCTGCAGGTACTGATGTCCCTTGCCAAATGGATTGGAGGCGTCGGACCCGTCATCCCGGATGACCGAATCCACCTCTGTTGGTTCGTAGTAATCCCCGTGTTGCAGCTCCAGATCCCGGACTTGTTGCTGGAGATGGGCGATCTCTTCTACGTATTGTGGATCGCGTTGGATATCGTCGTTGCCTCGGTCGGAGTATCTACGATCGAACCGATGGTTGCGTCTTCCACGTTCCGCCATGCCTGAGCTCTGATACCAACTGATGCAATATTCTTAGCAATCAATTGGATCAACATAAACATGTTGGAAATTCTCTCTTTATTTCAACATTCATCATCAACAAAAGAAACAACCAAGAGTACTTAAAGGAAAATACATCCTACAAACTAGGAATTTAAAAGTCTGATAGAAAATTAAAGATAAACTTAAAATTAGAAATAATTCAAACAACTTAAATTAAACGTAGATAAAATTCCAGCTAGGTTGTGAACCAGCCTTAATCGGGCTCATCATCTGGGCTCGGAACCTGGGCCAACAGATCTGGTAAATGGGCAGATGGGCCTGGGTCTAAGCCAGAGGTTGTATCAAATGGTGTCAAGAGCAAATGGTACTCTGAATAATAATGATTTTAATGATTCCATTCAAAGGTTGGAATAGCAACAAGCTGAAGACAAAAGAAAGGCAAGGAGGACATGATTAATTTAACATCAAAACCCCGCAATGTATTACTCCTGCACCATCTTCAAGGAAATCTGAGTCTGTACCATTAAAGACTGCGTTTGTTTCTGTTTTCTCTGATTCTCAATCGGCTAGTGGTTCTCGGTATCCGTCAAGGTCTAGTTGTTATGGTTTTCTTCTGACACAAGAAAATCTGTAACGCCCGCCTTCCCGGATAATCTCGAAAGAGTGTAAATAGAAAACACATGGAGACTAAATCAAAGTCTTACAACGAAAGTCTAATAATCTTTATTTCATAGTATAAAGTATTACATTCTCCAAAATTGTGTATTGTTTCAACATTATACATCTAGAAATCTAGGTCTTCCACAAGCCAACTCTAAACTTCTAGTACTTCATAGCTATCTTCCAGCAAACCATCTTTTCATGTCATCTAAGATGTGTGCCCAAAAGATAACAAAGGGGCTCAGCATAATGCTAGTGAGTTCACTATTTAGAAAAACATCATATTAATAGTTTTCCATATTGTATGCATTTTATTATTCGACAACAACACCAAGCAGATCTAGCAATCTAACAGAACATGTCAAGAATAGTATAATCATAGAAGTCGAGCTATGTACATAGTATTCCACTAGCTCAAGCATGTTATCCAAGCATCTATCCTAAGCATCTATATTAGCATTTCTATCATATCACGGGTATCTACTCGGTCGAATAATCATTTATAAAACATTTACAGAGAAACACATCCCGTTTTGTAAAAGTATGCCCAGAGTGCACTCACCTTTTACGTGTAGGAATTCAAAACCTCAGTTGTCCAAGATGAAATCCGTTGTTTTCAATTAGACAGAGTCTTAGATTAGCTATGAATGAATCTCACATAAAATTTATGCAAAGCCTCTGCTTAAATATAGAGAATATTTCTTTTTTAATTGGGCATGATCTAGTTTTAGAAATTGTCCTTCCTTGGCAATTACTGAAGTGGAACCTCTACTTAACAAGGAGCTAGTTCTAGTATTCAATTGGGTAGAATCCCGATTTAATAGCTAACCCAATTAGATGAACTATTAAATCATGTCGGGCAGAACCTCAACTTAACAATCGATGTTTCCCAATTTTTATTCAAGCAGAATCTCTACACCTCAGTGTATTTATAGATTTCAACTGGGCAGAGTCCATCCTATAATATACAAGTTTAGGTTCAGAACTTACGGTGATTCAAGCAGAATCTCGTTCCGAACTTATGCGATACAAACTAGAACTAGCAAGGTATCCCCATGGGTCAGAAATACTTTCTAGAGAGAGATTTTAGAGAGAGAAAACATGAACGAGCACCAGAAACAAAGGCGGAGCTCGATTTATATAGGCTAGTCGAAGTGACCTGGCCGGCATCACACCATAATGCCATGTTCTGGCGCGTATTCCGCCATGACGAGTGGCCTGCATGCGCGACATGTGTCACAACACTTGTCATCCTTATCCCATGTCTCGCGTGTATCGTGCCAGAACACCATGTTCTGTCACGTATCGCGTGAAGTCACGTTTCTTGGTGGCCAAGTGCAGTCCTCACGCGTATCGCGCAGCAACACACTGTCTTGGTGCGTAGTACGCCACAACCTATTTTCTAAGAAAATTGATTTGAGTCCGTGATTCGATTCTGATGTCCGTTTCAGCCTTCATGCAACCCGCTAAGTCATTATAGAGCTTATATACATACCTAAGGTGTATTCCAAGGTTGTTTTTTGGGTTTTACAAGTATCCTCACCTTTAAAGGTTTTCTTCCTCGAAATTCAAAGTTACTTATATAAATGAGGATAGTTAGTTTTCATTTCATCAGCTAATTCCCATATTTTTTAGAACCTTCCGTCCTTCCCATTGAACTAAAACTAAGAAAATTATCCTTTCCTTAAGTTTCTTGATTTGAGTACATATGATTTTTACGGGTTGTTTGTTAAATCGAAGTTTATTATTAACTATTATATCCTCTAACTATAGTGCTTGAGCTGGGTCTGCTAAAATTTTTGAAGGCTGGATACATGGAACGTATCATGAATATTACCTAACTCAGGAGGTAATTTGAGTTTAAATGCAACCTTCCCAATCTGTTTAAGGATTTTGTATGGTCCAATATACCTAGTACTTAGGTTTCCTCTTTTGATAAGATGGATTACGCCCTATAATGGTGAAACCTTTAGAATTACAAACTCTCCAACTTGAAATTCCAATGGTCTCCTTCTTCGGTCGGCGTAGCTCTTTTGACGATCTTGAGCAGCTTTGAGCCTTTTCTCAATTAGTTGGATTTTATCAGTTGTCTAGAGAATAATCTCGGTATTCACTAATTGGTCGTCACTAGTTTCTGTCAAACAAAGAAGAGTTCTGCACTTTATACCGTACATATCTTCAAATTGTGCCATTTTGATACTAGAATGGTAATTGTTATTGTAAGTGAATTCTACCAATGGAGATGAGAATCCCAGTTACCTCCAAAATCAATAATACAGGCACGAAGCATATCCTCAAGATTTTGGATGGTTCTCTCACTTTGACCATCAGTTTAAGGATGATAGGCTGTACTAATTAAGGTGGGTTATAGATCCTAAGGATTTCTAAAGCTTGGTCCAGAACATGATTGTCTCTATTTGAAATGATTGACACAGGGGGCCATGTTAATTTATGATAGAATCCACAAACAGCTGTTCGTAAGTTTCAAGAGGAGAACTCTCTTGAATTGGAATAAAATGTGCTGATTTGGTTAGTCTGTCAACTACTACCCAGATAGCATCATGATGTCTCTGAGTTTTAGGGAGTTTGGTAACAAAATCCATTGTTATACCCTCCCACTTCCAAACTGGAGTCTTGATCCTTTTGTAGCAATCCTGCTGGCTTCTGATGCTCAATCTTAACTTGAAGATGAGTTAAGCATTTCTCAATATATTGAGCAATTGATATTTTTATATTAGGCCACCAATAATGGTCCCTAATATTATGGTACATCTTATCAGCTCTGCATGATGTACACTTTGCTCCAGATTTAGGGTATAACCTACTAAGTGTAGGTCAATCAATGAAAAGTGGATACAGAGTGGTGTTTGATGATGAGTCATGTACGGTCGCTCAAAAGTCGATAGGAAAAGTTGTTCGCAAAGTTCTGATGTCTCCTAAAAACAATTTTCGTTTTGACATTGACATGGGAGTAGAGTCTCCTGTAGTAGTTAATGAAAGTAGGTCTGCCTTATGGACATTTGCATGAGCAAGCATTGCAAAAGTTAAGTACAACAAATATGTTAAGTGGGCTACCAACAATAGCGGGTGTAGGTCAATGTGACGGATGTATATACAGGAAACAAACAAGAAGGTCCTTCGCTTCTAGTACCACCCACACCACTCGTCCTCTTCAACAAGTTCATGTGGACTTGGTTGGTACTATGGAAACCAAGTCCTTGGGAGGTAACTACTACTTCCTGTTAACAGATGATTTTACTCGAATGAGTTGGGTTTATTTTTTGAATAAGAAGTTTAAGAAATTCAAGGCCAAGGTGGAAACCAAGAGTGGGTACAAAATCAAGGCATTCAGAATAGGTCATGGAGGTGAGTTCATTGGAAAGGTTTTCAATGATTTTTGTGCAGATCATGGCATTCATAGAGACCTCTCAGCACCGTACACTTCGAATCAGAATGGTTTAGTTGAAAGAGAGAACCGAACGGTTGTTGAAATGGCAAGGTGTATGTTGCAGGCTAAGGGACTCTCAAATCAATTTTGGGGTAAAGCAGTAGCAACCAATGTCTACCTGGTCTCTCTATCACCTACCACTATGCTTTAAGGGGAGCGGTGTCATGCTCAATATAACCCCTACTACCCTCTCTCAACACCAATAAAAAACAGTCACGTTAGCTTTCCACCACAACTACCCAGAACAACCCAGTTTACAAGTTTTCAACCACCCTCTCTTATTTCTTTTAAAAAATTATTAAAACATATTAAAAAAAAGAATATCATTGATTGGTTAGAAAGAAGTTGGGACCCACCCTTACACCATCTCTCTCCCAAACCCACCGGTGGCTACCACCCGTTTCTTGTTGCCGCTTGAAGTCACCGTCCAACCGGCAGCGGTGTTGCCGGTGTAACCCCTAAGGGAAGACACCTTATGAGATGTGGAACGGTAGTAAACCATCGGTAAGCCATATCAGAACCTTTGTTGTATAGCTTATGCACTTGTCCCTACATAGGTTAGAAAGAAGCTTGATGCAAAATAAAAAAAATGCATATTTGTGGGTTATTCACAAAACTCCAAGGGTTATCGACTGTATGATCCGATCAAGAAGAAGATTATAACGAGTAGGGATGTTGTGTCTTATGAGCAAGGCACGTGGACTGTAGAAAATGGCAAACTTAAAGACGAACCAACATTTGTTAGGGCAACGGTGTATCATGATGATAAGGTTACAAACGATGTGGCTGGGTCAAGTGGTTCTTCATTTAATAATAATGGTACAAGTCATCAAATAGAAGGTCAATCTTCCTCAACAAGCAGCTCGAGCGGGTCAAATGCAGGAAATTACTCAATTAACTGTTCATCAGATGGTCCAAATGAAGTTGAAGCAAGTGTTGTACATGGGTCAAGTTCAAGAACTGATTCGAGTGATTCAGCTCACCAGGTTGGTAATATTAATGACATTTATAATAATCCCTCACTAATCTTAAACTAGAACTATGTCAGGTTGCTTTATCGGCTGTGGAGCTATCCACTCATAAAGAAGCAATCAACATGAGTGAATGGAAACATGCTATGGAAGAAGAAATTACAGCTTTAGTGTTGGTTAATTTAATCTTGACTTTAAGACTTATCTATGTTTATTAATAAGTTTAGTATGTAATTTTATTATTTGGTGATAATAATCAGTATTTTAGCTCAATACTTTATTAGGTTGAATAGCTATTTTGCTTTGACCGAATAGTTTGGAAGTATCTGTTGGAGTAGTGGAGTGTACCCGTTCTCTAGTTGATCTCCTAGTTTTATGTTCCCACATTATGTTTTGTAAAGCTATTTATAGCTTCCATATTCATTGAATAAAGATAAGAGTTTTCCTTCAATATCACTTTATTCTTTGCAAAGTAACTGTCAATTTTAGCTCCTCTTTCTTTTGCATATTCACATACATATATACGAGTGTGTGTGTGTGTGAGAGAGAAAGAGAGTTTAGTGTGTTGATTGGGGCCTAAACCAACATTTAGAACATCACAAGACCTGGAGCTTGACTGATCTACCCCAAGGTAAGAAAGCTGTAGGTTTAATATGGGGTTTCAAGCTTAAGTTTGATGCAGATGCTAAAGTTCAAAAGCATAAAGCTCGTTTAGAAGGGGTATTCTCAACAAAGTGGTATTTATTATCAAGAGAAGTTTTCTCCGGATGCAAGATTTGATACGATCAGACTAGCTAGTGCTTGCTTTGGCTGCTTAAAAAGGTTGGATGGCTTATCAATTTGATGTCAAGTCTGCTTTCCTAAATGGAGTCCTTGATGAAGAAGTATATGTGGTGCACCCTCCTTGTTTCGAGAGGCAAACAAAGTAGAAAAGGTGTTTTCGCTTTAAAAGGCCCTGTATGGCCTTAAACATGCACCACATACCTGGTACAGCAAGATAGATGAGTAAATAAGTTCAGCATGGATACAAACGTAGTCAAAGCTAGCCTACCTTATATGTGAAAAAAGGTGTTCAAGGTGATTTTATTGTTGTCTGTCTATATGTTGATGATATAGTATCACAAGTTCATCCAATAAGCTGTTGGCATAATTTAAAGACAAGATGATTAAAGAATTCCAAATGAATGATATTGGGTTGTTAGTTATTCTTGGGCTGCAGGTACAGTAGAGATCAGATGGGACGTTTTTGTCACAACAGAAGTATGCTAGAGATTTACTAAAGCAGTTTGGCATGGAACAATGTAAAGTGGTCTCTACACCAATTAATTAACACAAATGAGAGGCTTCAAGCTGATGATGGTGGGGTAGCAGTTGATGAGCAAACGTATAGAACTCTTCTGGAGGTTTGATATATCTCACTCACACACGCCTGGCATTTCCTATGCAGTTGGAGTAATCTCGAGGTTCATGCAAAAACCGTCTGTTTATCATATGGGAGCTGCTCGAAGGGTGTTGAGGTATATATCAGGAACTCTTAATCTGGGATTATGGTACAAAAGGATGAATGAAGTCAACCTGATTGGGTATTGTGATAGTGACTGGGCTGCTTCATTAGATGATCGAAAAAGTGTATCGGCTCATGTGTTTTCCATAGGTACATCAGCTGTTGCGTGGTGCTCTAAGAAACAAGAGATAGTTGCATTGTCAACTACTGAGGCGGAATATGTATCAGCAACAGCTGCAGCTTGTCAAGCAACATGGATGAGGAAGATTTTGTTCGAACTGGGTCATGAGCAAGAGGGGGCGACAACAGTTTATTGCGACAATGTATCAGCTGTGTTTCTTTCAAAGAATCAAGGTTATCATGGGCGTAGTAAACATATTGACACCAGGTTTCACTTCATTCAAACTCTAGTGGATGCAAAGCAGATTGAATTGAAGCAGTGCTCATCACAAGAACAAGTTGCAGACATTTTCACAAAGGCTTTGGGAACAGAACAGTTCGTGTACCTGCGTGGAAGACTTGGCTTGACAACTCTGAATTAAGAGGGGGTGTTGAAGATAATTCAAAGTTGTTTTATGGGTCGTTATTTCCTGTTTTGAATAAGTATTAGCAGCCTACTATGTAGGGGCGAATACCGAGTCTTAGGGAAAGTAATGGGTAAGTAGGAGTCATGGTTTAGTGGGGTCATGGGTGAGTTTATTTCTGAGTCAGTTACTTTATTTTTGTTGTATTCACTGCTATATATAGCAGCTTTTATTATGAATGAAGTATGTG
>JAOXOA010000010.1:2586480-2599352 GCA_028566315.1 Rudbeckia hirta
AATTGGGTAGTCATCTTGTGTCTGCCTCTACCTTCGTCACTAAGTGTTTTGCTTTTCGTATATGGTTATCTAGGCGGTTTCTTTGCCCTTCAATCACTGCTGCTTGAAAGTCCGGCCAATTCATGCTCTTGTTCATGAAAAGCTGCCCCAGTAACGCCATGTTTGGCCTTATTGTCTTCAAATTCAGGTATGTTCTATGCCCCACCTGCCCAAATTCAAGATGGTCTGTTACAATATAATCCAAACACCCATTAATACATTGCGCAAAATGGGTCCCTGGAAATAGAAGTCGATCAAATGTTATCAAGCTAATTTGATATTTCTTTTAGATGGCCCGTTTTGGCCAGAACATAGTCTGGCCTGAACTTGTTTTGACCTGCTACCCAACCGGACCCAACCCGTCCATTTTGCTAGCCGTAAATATATGCATGCGTACCATTGCATTGTGCATATTGCCTGGAGAAGCAGACACAAAGATATCACTATGCATGCTGACATAATAATCTACAGCAGCTGATAAAGAAGCTTTCCCGTATATTTGGGCACGTTCAACAGCCGAAGCAAGGCTCTTTTTATCTTCAATTTGTTGAAACAGTTTCCTTACGGCTGAAATTCGAGCTTCACCGCCATAGACCTGTATCTCGAATCACCACCCAAAATTTTAAACCCACACGACACTCGGAAGTCACAATTTGACTTTTTTTAGAACTGAACTTGGTTCTAACTGTAGATTTACCTTGTGAGAAGCGAGGTACAAGCGGGTACTATTATCAAAGCCCAAAGCGGTCAACAATAAACCGATTTCTTCAGGTGTCAAAGGGCAACGACCCTGGTTCCTTAATTCTTCGTCAGTGAATCGTGAGTTCAAAACACGCCCTTGCCAAATTGCTTTACGGTATTTAGCCAGAGCCTTCTTCTCTGCTTTACCTCCACCAAAGTCACACGCTGAATGTGCAGCCATATCCTGAAAGTTCATATTCGACCTTTGAGGTCAAAGATATTGTTTCCAATGCATAGCTGATATCGATTTTGTTACGTTACACTTTCTGATATCACGATACTAAAGTGACAAGTTTTAATTGGTCCATATATTAGTCCGTTTGACCATAAAAGTCAAATATGGCGTACCTTGTCAAACCGTAGGTGCAGGACAACAAATTTTCCTGTACTCTTTATGCCTTTTGTGTCAACAACTTGTTTAAGATACTCGGTGCTAGCTGCATCATCACTTTCAGCAGCAGAAAGTCTGAGGCGATTGACCAGCAAATCGCCAAGATCTCTAACATGGGAAACAAAAGTCAAAGCTTCAAAGTTGACTTTGCATCTTAACCGCTGGATGTCCGCAGGCACGTTGTTAAAAGCTAGCCGGTGAGAAAACGGTGAAATTGCAGCTATCCCGTAACTACACGAGTACAATTAAAGTTGATCAAGTGAATCCAGTTATGAGTTATAAAGATGTATGCAGTGAAGTCAAAACTTATATTCCAACCTCTATAGAACCGGAGAAACATGTTCAAGATACCAATCTGCTGAAGCATGAAGTGGTGCGTTTTTAACCCGAGTGGATCTAATCGCAGACGCGTAATATTCCCTCGTGCTCCATGTGTATTCATCAGGTAATTCCTTAACTATAGATATATCATCCTTCAATACATTCATAAAGTGACCCACATCAAAAATATCCTCAAAAGAGCTGCAAATGCATGATAATCACATGTTAGCATTCACTATTCAAATTACAAGTTTGACATCCAAAAGTCAACAGATGAACCTTAAATCTTTCCACACTAGATTCACTTCAAAAAAAGGAATCACAAGAGTTTCATTAAGTATTTTAGCAAAAGCCACCGCATCACATATCTGTCAAACATATAACAGAAAAAAGATTAGAAAACTGGAATATCGACGCGTATAAACACAGGCTCCAAATGTATGCGACTGACGTACCCCCATCCTTTGTTGGTTCAGTCCTCCATCAAGGAACACTTGGACGTATCCCGACGAATCCGGCAAGGATGCTTTAGAGTACAGATAACCATGAGAGTATTGAATACAAAAAAGAAAAAAAAATACATACTAAATTTAGCCTAACCATCACTAATTTGAAATTGTTTGTGTATTGAACTTAAATTTACAGAACTTACAAGAAATTGAAGAAGAGTCAATACAGGGTTTATATCCTTGGTTGACCAAAGGTGTCCAAAGATCTGAATGTTGTTCATTCAACTAAAAAAACAGTAAAGATTATTAACAAACAATAACTAACACCTACATAAAAACATATGTTACTAACGCCGGTGGACGTTAGTTGTCGAGTTGAACTCACATTTTTTTGGTGTAACGCGCTTTTAAAGAGGCGCGAGTGCCTTGGCTTTGTAACAATTGGTTCCTGAACAAAAACGTTTTGGAGCGTTAGATGATTGTAAACACTAACGCAGACGTGTTTTAACTACAGTAAAGGGATAAGAATGTTACCATACGACATTCTACTAGATGCCCGAAAGGATTATTCATTTGCTCATGTGTTTATCGATGATATTTTATAGAGCAAATGAATCTACAAGTACAAAATTGCATGAAAATATTAGAAATTTGTTACAATGTCTAATGTGGTTACAATTGGGAATTTACTTCCTTTGTCACAAAAGGACTACTTTGTTTTGAAAGATATAAACTTCCCATCACCCATGCATCCCTTGGATTTCATTTACAAGATCTTATACTACTAATGTTTGTCAAATTAAAGCTAAACTTAACTTGTTTGACTTTCAAAAGTCAAAATTGGACTTCTTTTAGGAAGGATGTATACATTAATAGATTGAATACAACCTTAAATTGATACGATTGGATGAAACCGAAGAAATATTCAATTCGATACACATCCTCCTACCTAAAACTTATCCATATACGAGTGATCCTATAAAGATCACTCATATATGGAGTCACTAAAATGGCCCATTTGCAAAATTGCAAGTAAAAAACAAACAAACATACAAGATCTTACTTAGGACCACATTAATGTAGGATCATTTGTAATGGATAATGTTGAGCCGAGAATTAGTTATCTATCTATTTGTTTGAATTAGTTGATAAGGATAGATAGAGGTTAGATATGAATAGTTTGAATTTAATTGTTCTTATCTTCCTAGTTTTCGGTTTTCCATTACTTGTATTTAAACATTGTTTTGCTGATCAATAAAACAAGAACCAAGAGAGTGCTCTCTGATTACCGATTTCTATATGGTATCAGAGCATGCATTACATAATTAAGATCATCAAAGCATCAAGTATGGCTGGCGACGATGAACAGCCAAAACACGATGATGATCCGATGAACCACAGCTCACCCTATTATCTGCATCCCTCGGATTATCCGAAACAAATGCAGGTGAATGAAAACCTATCAGACAACAATTTCAACGACTGGCTTCAAGAGATGACCAACTTCTTGTTTGCCAAAAACAAGATTGGGTTCGTGGACGGGTCAATCGCAAAACCAGAAAAAGACCGATTCCAAATACATGAGTTGGATGCGGTGTGACGCCATGATCAAAGGATGGCTCACCACTGCAATGGAGAAAGACATTCGTAACAGCGTGAAATATGCAGCCACAGCAGCGGAGATCTGGAGCGATCTGCAAGAAAGGTTCGGGAAAGAAAGCTCTCCTCGGGCTTACGAATTAAAAAGGGCCATCACCACAACGCGGCAGGATGGATTATCCGTCTCATCCTACTTCACAAAACTGCGGGTCTTATGGGATGAGATGGACGCTGTCTTACCGTCACCACAGTGCACGTGCGAAGGATGTAACTGCGACTTGGGTAAAAAGATGGTGGCCCTGAAAGATAAAGAACGTCTTTATGAGTTCTTAATGGGGTTAGATGTTGAGTATTCTGTGATCCGAACCCAAATACTTGCTATAAAACCCACTCCGTCCCTCGGAACTGCATACCACCTCACCGCAGAAGATGAGCAACAAAGAACAGTCTCGGCTGGAAAAAAGGCAGCAACCGAATCGGCTGCTTTTCAGACTCGGCAGCCGGCCCGCCGAGAAGCACAACAGCAGAAAAAGACGGTTGGAAGGGGCGAGAAAACAGGTCCGGTTAAACAGGAACACTGCACACACTGTGGTCGTGATGGCCATCTACGAGAAGGGTGCTTCAAACTCATTGGGTACCCCGATTGGTGGCCCGGAAAGATGAAGAAGGAACCGGTTAAACCTAAGGCTGCCTTGGCTGAAACTACATCCAGCCGTATACCAGGCCTGACTGATGAACAGTACAACACGTTTTTACAATTCTTCGGGAAAGCATGTGATCAAAAGAAGGAAACTAATCATCCAATCGTTAATATGGCAGGTAAATTGTACGAAAATGGTGACTGGATTCTAGATTCAGGGGCAACTGAGTATGTAACCTTCATACAAAAGTCCCTTGAAAACCTCACGAGCAATCCTAACGAGACACCAGTCACCATTCCTAACGGGGAATCTATTCCGGTAAAGGGGAGTGGGGAACTTACATTCCGAGGAGGAATAAAAATAAAAGGAGTTCTTTTCATTCCCAACTTTAAATGCAATCTTTTATCCGTTAGTCGACTTACAAAAGATTTACAATGTGCCATTACCTTCTTTCCCGATTTTTTTGTGATACAGGGGTTGACGAAGAGGGACTTGATTGGAATGGGTAGATGCCGTGGTGGTCTTTACAGGATGGGTTTCATGCAAACAAGTCGAAGCGTCATGGCTGTCACAACGGATACTTGGCACAAAAGGCTTGGACATCCATCCTATGACAAGTTGTCGCGTGTTAGTTTTCTTAAGGATTCGGTTTCTGTTTCAAAAGACGATTTTTGTGATTCTTGTATTCGAGCAAAAATGACTCGCCTTCCTTTTCCAACAAGTTCAATAAAAACCAATTCGTGTTTTGAAATGATACATTGTGATATTTGGGGTGGGTATAGGACACTCTCGCTAACACAAGGAGCCTACTTTCTCACGATCGTAGACGACTTTAGTCGAGGGGTTTGGGTCTTCATGCTCAAACACAAGTATGAAGCAAGCGATTTTTTGATAAAATTTTGCAAAATGGTAAAAACACAATACAAAAGAAAGGTTAGGAGGATCCGATGTGACAACGGAGGTGAGTTCACCTCCAATCGAATGAAAGAGTTCTACAATGAACGCGGGATCGTGCTTGAAACAACATGCCCGCACACCCCGCAACAAAATGGGGTGGTGGAGCGAAAGCATAGGCATCTCTTAGAGATTGCCCGGGCACTTCGGTTTCAGGCTAATTTACCCGTCAGGTTTTGGGGGGAGTGCGTCTTAACAGCCGCCTACATAATAAATCGATTACCGAGCAAGGTCATCCAACACAAAACCCCGTATGAAGTTTTAGTTGGTAAGCCTCCAGATTATGAACAAATGAGGGTTTTTGGGTGTCTCGCATATTTTTGGAACACGGAAACCAAGGGGGATAAAATGGCACCACGAGGACAGCCAGGGGTATTTTTAGGGTACCCGTTTGGAACAAAAGGTTACAAACTATACGATCTGACAAACAAGAAAATTGTGGTAACCCGGGATGTTCGTTTCCTTGAACATGTGTTTCCATTTTCAAATGAAAAGATTGATGGAAACTTAGGGGATGAAGAAATAGTGAAAGAGTATCGAAATCATTATCATGAAATACCGGAAAATAACCAAGATGGGGGAGGGTTTAACCGTACAAACAGCCACATGGGTGCGGTTCCAGAAAATGACAGCCCTCCAGAAGATGACAACCCCATGCAGAATGTTCAAGTCGAACAAAACTCGGATGCTGTGATACAATCGGGTTCAGATTCTGAGACCGAAACAGATGTTAATGAGGCTGAACCGAACATGGAAATTCAAAGCCCGGTACAACCCGTTTCACCGCAGCGAGAAAGTAATGATGTACCACAGCCCCCGTCTCGTGTTACACGACAGAGATCACAACCGAGACATCTCAAAGATTTTGAAGTGAAGCTCCCACCATCCGTTGACCACGCACACCCATCTCCAAACCAAGTCGCCTCTACGGTACATCCTCTCACTTATTATTTATCATATGAACAGTTTTCTAACGAACACAAAGCTTTTCTTATGGCCATTACCATGCATAATGAGCCGAAAAATTTCCAACAAGCGTCACAGGATGACAAATGGCGAGATGCTATGAAAAAGGAGATCCAGGCACTCGAAAAGAACGGGACGTGGACACTCGAACCATTACCCGAAGGCAAGAAAGCAATCAGTTCGAAATGGGTTTATAAAATCAAGTATAAACCAAATGGCGACGTTGAACGGTTCAAGGCAAGGTTGGTTGCAAAGGGGTTTACACAGATGGAAGGGGTAGACTATCACGACACGTTTGCTCCGGTTGCTAAATTGGTAACCATGCGAACGTTGCTTGCTTTAGCCGTCAAGAAAAACTGGTTGGTTCATCAATTGGACGTAAACAACGCCTTCTTGCATGGCGATCTGAATGAGGAGGTATACATGAAAATACCTCAAGGGTTCGCAAAGGAAAATGAGACTCGAGTATGTCGATTGCGCAAGTCGATCTACGGGCTCAAACAGGCGTCTCGCAATTGGTATTACAAGTTCACAAGTGTGTTGTTGGAGCTGGGATTTGTTCAATCAAAGGCTGATCATTCTTTGTTTTTATACAAAACTAAAGAAATTTTTGTGGCAGCCCTCATTTATGTGGATGATGTGCTAATCATTGGAGACAATGCTGAATTGATACGAAAGACAAAAACAGTTCTGGATCAACGTTTCAGCATAAAGGATCTAGGCCCGTTGAAATATTTCTTGGGAGTCGAAGTGACTAGAACAAAGGATGGCATGGTGCTCACACAAAGAAAGTATACGTTGGATATTTTGGAGGATGTAGGCATGCAAGGTGCTCGGCCAAGCGGGTTTCCAATGGAACCCAACTCAAAACTTGATAAAGGGGAAGAATAGGAGAAGGTTGATGCTAATACTTATCGGCGATTAGTGGGCAGATTACTATACCTTCAAACGACTCGGCCGGACATTACCTACTCGGTTAACGTCCTTAGTCAGTTCGTATCTGACCCACGCCAGAATCATTGGGAAGCTGCCATGAGATTGGTTCGATACTTGAAGACAACTCCGGGACATGGGATATTGTTGCCAAAAGAAGGTGGTCTTGATTTGATTTCGTACAGTGATGCAGACTGGTTGGGGTGTCCTCTTTCTAGACGCTCGAGGACCGGATACTTATTGCTCTTGGGTGGAGCACCAATCTCGTGGAAGTCGAAAAAGCAATCTGTTGTGTCTCGTTCATCTGCAGAAGCGGAATATCGGGCTATGGCATGCACTGTGAGTGAAGTTCTTTGGGTACGGTTTCTTCTAGCTGAACTCAATGTGCCACCTCAATCAACTACACCACTGTTTTGTGACAACCAAGCAGCGAGACACATCGCCAACAACCCGGTATTTCATGAATGAACTAAGCATGTGGAAATGGACTGTTTCTTCGTACGAGAACGCGTTGAATCAAAGGAAATTGAACCAGTTTGCATCAACTCGAAGCTACAGTTGGCAGACCTTCTTACTAAACCATTGGCCACTCCACATCTCAAAGAACTGATGGTCAAGCTGGGCATGCGTAACCTCCATGCTCCAGCTTGAGGGGGAGTAATAGATTATGTTGAGCCGAGAATTAATTATCTATCTATTTGTTTGAATTAGTTGATAAGGATAGATAGAGGTTAGATAGGAATAGTTTGAATTGTTCTTATCTTTATCTTCCTAGTTTTCGGTTTCCATTACTTGTATTTAAACATTGTTTTGCTGATCAATAACATATGAACAAAGAGAGTGCTCTCTGATTACCGATTTCTATATGGTATCAGAGCAGGCATTACAAAATTAAAATCATCAAAGCATCAAGAATGGCTGGCGACGATGAACAGCCAAAACGCGATGATGATCCGATGAACCACGGCTCGCCCTATTACCTGCATCCCTCGGATTATCCGAAACAAATGCAGGTGAATGAAAACCTATCCGACAACAATTTCAACGATTGGCTCCAAGAGATGACCAACTTCTTGTTTGCCAAAAACAAGATTGGGTTCGTAGACGGGTCGATCGCAAAACCAGAAAAGACAGATTCCAAGTACATGAGTTGGATGCGGTGTGACGCCATGATCAAAGGATGGCTCACCACTGCAATGGAGAAAGACATTCGTAACAGCGTGAAATATGCAGCCACAGCAGCGGAGATCTGGAGCGATCTGCAAGAAAGGTTCGGGAAAGAAAGCTCTCCTCGGGCTTACGAATTAAAAAGGGCCATCACCACAACGCGGCAGGATGGATTATCCGTCTCATCCTACTTCACAAAACTGCGGGTCTTATGGGATGAGATGGACGCTGTCTTACCGTCACCACAGTGCACGTGCGAAGGATGTAACTGCGACTTGGGTAAAAAGATGGTGGCCCTGAAAGATAAAGAACGTCTTTATGAGTTCTTAATGGGGTTAGATGTTGAGTATTCTGTGATCCGAACCCAAATACTTGCTATAAAACCCACTCCGTCCCTCGGAACTGCATACCACCTCACCGCAGAAGATGAGCAACAAAGAACAGTCTCGGCTGGAAAAAAGGCAGCAACCGAATCGGCTGCTTTTCAGACTCGGCAGCCGGCCCGCCGAGAAGCACAACAGCAGAAAAAGACGGTTGGAAGGGGCGAGAAAACAGGTCCGGTTAAACAGGAACACTGCACACACTGTGGTCGTGATGGCCATCTACGAGAAGGGTGCTTCAAACTCATTGGGTACCCCGATTGGTGGCCCGGAAAGATGAAGAAGGAACCGGTTAAACCTAAGGCTGCCTTGGCTGAAACTACATCCAGCCGTATACCAGGCCTGACTGATGAACAGTACAACACGTTTTTACAATTCTTCGGGAAAGCATGTGATCAAAAGAAGGAAACTAATCATCCAATCGTTAATATGGCAGGTAAATTGTACGAAAATGGTGACTGGATTCTAGATTCAGGGGCAACTGAGTATGTAACCTTCATACAAAAGTCCCTTGAAAACCTCACGAGCAATCCTAACGAGACACCAGTCACCATTCCTAACGGGGAATCTATTCCGGTAAAGGGGAGTGGGGAACTTACATTCCGAGGAGGAATAAAAATAAAAGGAGTTCTTTTCATTCCCAACTTTAAATGCAATCTTTTATCCGTTAGTCGACTTACAAAAGATTTACAATGTGCCATTACCTTCTTTCCCGATTTTTTTGTGATACAGGGGTTGACGAAGAGGGACTTGATTGGAATGGGTAGATGCCGTGGTGGTCTTTACAGGATGGGTTTCATGCAAACAAGTCGAAGCGTCATGGCTGTCACAACGGATACTTGGCACAAAAGGCTTGGACATCCATCCTATGACAAGTTGTCGCGTGTTAGTTTTCTTAAGGATTCGGTTTCTGTTTCAAAAGACGATTTTTGTGATTCTTGTATTCGAGCAAAAATGACTCGCCTTCCTTTTCCAACAAGTTCAATAAAAACCAATTCGTGTTTTGAAATGATACATTGTGATATTTGGGGTGGGTATAGGACACTCTCGCTAACACAAGGAGCCTACTTTCTCACGATCGTAGACGACTTTAGTCGAGGGGTTTGGGTCTTCATGCTCAAACACAAGTATGAAGCAAGCGATTTTTTGATAAAATTTTGCAAAATGGTAAAAACACAATACAAAAGAAAGGTTAGGAGGATCCGATGTGACAACGGAGGTGAGTTCACCTCCAATCGAATGAAAGAGTTCTACAATGAACGCGGGATCGTGCTTGAAACAACATGCCCGCACACCCCGCAACAAAATGGGGTGGTGGAGCGAAAGCATAGGCATCTCTTAGAGATTGCCCGGGCACTTCGGTTTCAGGCTAATTTACCCGTCAGGTTTTGGGGGGAGTGCGTCTTAACAGCCGCCTACATAATAAATCGATTACCGAGCAAGGTCATCCAACACAAAACCCCGTATGAAGTTTTAGTTGGTAAGCCTCCAGATTATGAACAAATGAGGGTTTTTGGGTGTCTCGCATATTTTTGGAACACGGAAACCAAGGGGGATAAAATGGCACCACGAGGACAGCCAGGGGTATTTTTAGGGTACCCGTTTGGAACAAAAGGTTACAAACTATACGATCTGACAAACAAGAAAATTGTGGTAACCCGGGATGTTCGTTTCCTTGAACATGTGTTTCCATTTTCAAATGAAAAGATTGATGGAAACTTAGGGGATGAAGAAATAGTGAAAGAGTATCGAAATCATTATCATGAAATACCGGAAAATAACCAAGATGGGGGAGGGTTTAACCGTACAAACAGCCACATGGGTGCGGTTCCAGAAAATGACAGCCCTCCAGAAGATGACAACCCCATGCAGAATGTTCAAGTCGAACAAAACTCGGATGCTGTGATACAATCGGGTTCAGATTCTGAGACCGAAACAGATGTTAATGAGGCTGAACCGAACATGGAAATTCAAAGCCCGGTACAACCCGTTTCACCGCAGCGAGAAAGTAATGATGTACCACAGCCCCCGTCTCGTGTTACACGACAGAGATCACAACCGAGACATCTCAAAGATTTTGAAGTGAAGCTCCCACCATCCGTTGACCACGCACACCCATCTCCAAACCAAGTCGCCTCTACGGTACATCCTCTCACTTATTATTTATCATATGAACAGTTTTCTAACGAACACAAAGCTTTTCTTATGGCCATTACCATGCATAATGAGCCGAAAAATTTCCAACAAGCGTCACAGGATGACAAATGGCGAGATGCTATGAAAAAGGAGATCCAGGCACTCGAAAAGAACGGGACGTGGACACTCGAACCATTACCCGAAGGCAAGAAAGCAATCAGTTCGAAATGGGTTTATAAAATCAAGTATAAACCAAATGGCGACGTTGAACGGTTCAAGGCAAGGTTGGTTGCAAAGGGGTTTACACAGATGGAAGGGGTAGACTATCACGACACGTTTGCTCCGGTTGCTAAATTGGTAACCATGCGAACGTTGCTTGCTTTAGCCGTCAAGAAAAACTGGTTGGTTCATCAATTGGACGTAAACAACGCCTTCTTGCATGGCGATCTGAATGAGGAGGTATACATGAAAATACCTCAAGGGTTCGCAAAGGAAAATGAGACTCGAGTATGTCGATTGCGCAAGTCGATCTACGGGCTCAAACAGGCGTCTCGCAATTGGTATTACAAGTTCACAAGTGTGTTGTTGGAGCTGGGATTTGTTCAATCAAAGGCTGATCATTCTTTGTTTTTATACAAAACTAAAGAAATTTTTGTGGCAGCCCTCATTTATGTGGATGATGTGCTAATCATTGGAGACAATGCTGAATTGATACGAAAGACAAAAACAGTTCTGGATCAACGTTTCAGCATAAAGGATCTAGGCCCGTTGAAATATTTCTTGGGAGTCGAAGTGACTAGAACAAAGGATGGCATGGTGCTCACACAAAGAAAGTATACGTTGGATATTTTGGAGGATGTAGGCATGCAAGGTGCTCGGCCAAGCGGGTTTCCAATGGAACCCAACTCAAAACTTGATAAAGGGGAAGAATAGGAGAAGGTTGATGCTAATACTTATCGGCGATTAGTGGGCAGATTACTATACCTTCAAACGACTCGGCCGGACATTACCTACTCGGTTAACGTCCTTAGTCAGTTCGTATCTGACCCACGCCAGAATCATTGGGAAGCTGCCATGAGATTGGTTCGATACTTGAAGACAACTCCGGGACATGGGATATTGTTGCCAAAAGAAGGTGGTCTTGATTTGATTTCGTACAGTGATGCAGACTGGTTGGGGTGTCCTCTTTCTAGACGCTCGAGGACCGGATACTTATTGCTCTTGGGTGGAGCACCAATCTCGTGGAAGTCGAAAAAGCAATCTGTTGTGTCTCGTTCATCTGCAGAAGCGGAATATCGGGCTATGGCATGCACTGTGAGTGAAGTTCTTTGGGTACGGTTTCTTCTAGCTGAACTCAATGTGCCACCTCAAGCAACTACACCGCTGTTTTGTGACAACCAAGCAGCGAGACACATCGCCAATAACCCGGTATTTCATGAATGAACTAAGCATGTGGAAATGGACTGTTTCTTCGTACGAGAACGAGTTGAATCAAAAGAAATTGAACCGGTTTGCATCAACTCGAAGCTACAGTTAGCAGACCTTCTTACTAAACCATTGGCCACTCCACAGCTCAAAGAACTGATGGTCAAGCTGGGCATGCGTAACCTCCATACTCCAGCTTGAGGGGGAGTAATGGATAATGTTGAGCCGAGAATTAAATTAATTATCTAACTATTTGTTTGAATTAGTTGATAAGGATAGATAGAGATTAGATAGGAATGGTTTGAATTGTTCTTATCTTCTTATTCTTAGTTTTCGGTTTCCATTACTTGTATTTAAACATGGTTTTGTTGATCAATAATACAAGAACAAGAGAGTGCTCTCTGATTACCGATTTCTATATGAATAGCAAAAGAGACCTTCTGCTAAGCTGTCAGATGATCACAAAAGAACCTTATGAGACCACCCGTAGTGGAAGATGATCCACGGCATTCCAAGCCTGGGGCACCGCCCCCTCAGGCGCTAAATGTGTAAAAATGTTTCAAGGCCTGGTCCTCTCCATGCCTGGTTCTCCCCCTCTCAATTTTCTTCCACCAATCAAAATTTTCCACCTTATTTATTATTAAAAATTAAACAATATAATAGTAGATGGGTAATAGGGTTTCAAAACCCGGTCCACTACGCTTGGTTAAGGGGGTGAAAGGTTTGGTGA
>JAOXOA010000010.1:4181576-4192046 GCA_028566315.1 Rudbeckia hirta
GGCTCGGTCTGCTCAAGCACCGAGGGAGTAGAATCAGTTTGACGTTGCTTTCGTTTACTTCTTCTTCGTCTCTACAATAGACAAAGAATATAACGATGAGTATACGGAATGAGAATGTGAATGCAGGGTATGTGCGATTTTGCAAATTGTCACAACAGAAGATGTACACCAAGAGTAAGCATGAGGTGCTCCATATCCGCAGACGTGATGGGGAGTCAGTGGAAGATTTTTTGACTCGTTTTAACACTGAAAGTCTCCAAATCCCAGGGGCAACAGAAGATTTGCTGGTTGCGGGGTTCGTCAATGGGGTACGCAGTGACGACCTGGTACGGAAGTTTCATGGTAAGAACGGGGTAGTGGAAACCATGTGAGAAGCGATGGAAGTTTCCTGGAACCATGTTAGGGCCGAGAGAACGCTCAGAAATAGTAGAGACAATGACAAGAAAGAAGGGAAGAGGGACCGGCAAGATAACTGGAAACAACGGCAATAAAAGAGGTTCCGGGGAGGTCATAACAACTGGGCACGGGCACCAGCCCATCCTGCGGCAGAGGTAAAGAAGGAAGAAGTCACCTATCCACGTGCAAATGTGCGGAATGCATGGAACAACGCGCAACCAAAGTGGGTAAATAGGCTGATAATGAAACCAAAAAACGTCTTATAAGCAGGTTTGTTGAATTGCGCACCACCGAGGCCCATCTGGTTAACGGCACCAAGGGACAAAACCAAATATTGTGATTTCCACAGGGATGTGGGTCACGAAACAGATGACTGCTTCCAGTTACAAAAGGAAATCGATGCGGCAATTTGAACAGGAAGATTGGGACACTTGTTAAAGGAAATACAGAAGGGGCCGCAGCCAAGCAACAAATTGAAAAAGGAGGTGCGAGAACTTAATATGATCAGGGTGGCAGGTCTATCGCAACAACGTCCTCCGAAGAGGACCGCACCAACGTTGGAAGAGTGGATGACGCGCCCTCTGGTGCTGCCACCAATACGCCCGGGTTTAGAGTTTGAAGACGGGGTAATCATCACAGCTCTGGTGGGAGATTATCGGGTCAAAAGAATTTTGTTGGATACGGGGGCTGAAGCGGATGTTATGTACGAACATTTGTTCAGAAGATTAGATCAGGAAGACCAGCAGCGTTTGAGGCCATGCAGTGCTTTGTTGAGAAGTTTCACACATGATCCGGTCGCACCGTTGGGTAAGCTCCGCTTACCTATCACTCTCAAGGAAGGTAATCGTGAAATAACCATGGATGTGGACTGGTATGTTATCGGTGCGGAAAATAAGCAGAACATGATAATTGGCCGACCGACACAGGCGCAGCATGGTATAGTCGTCTCACCTCCTCATGCAGCAATATTTTTCAATACACCAAAGGGGCAGGCAACGATCCGATCGGATGTTGTCCCTATTATGGATGTCAACCACCAGATGCAAGAGTAGCTACCACAAGCCCGCAGACCGAATCACCCAAAAGAAATTCCAGCAGGTAAAGTAATGATTCATCCTAAATTCCCGGAGCAATTGATCACGATAGGAACCACCCTCACTCCACTTACGCAAGAACGGTTGCGAAAGGTGTTGAAAAATAATATGGACGTGTTTGTGTGGGAACACGCGGACATGACAGGTGTTTCGCGTGAGGTTGCAGAACACAAGTTAAGAACATATAGGGAGGCAGAGCCGGTGGCGTAGAAGAAGAGAAAAATGGGGGCAGAGAGGAGCGCAGCAATGGTGAAGCAGGACAGAGAGCTAGAAAAGGCGGGAATCGTGCGAGAAGTCAAGTACCAAACCTGGATAGCAAATCCTGTTATCGTCAAGAAAAGCAATGGGGACTGGCGCATGTGTATCGACTTCAAAAACATCAACAGCGCCTGTCCCAAAGATGCTTACCCCCTCCCTGATATTGATGCCAAGATCGATGCAGTAGCCAGTTTCAAATATTAATGCTTCTTAGATGCATATAAGGGGTATCATTAGATAAAGATGGCCCGGGAGGACGAAGACAAAATGGCTTTTTACACTGATGCGGGAATCTTCTGTTTCACCAAAATGCCCTTTGGCTTGAAGAACGCTGGAGCCACCTACCAGCGCATGATGGATAAGGTATTTCATGATCAAATCGGAAAGAATGTTGAAGTTTACGTGGATGACCTAGTAATAAAAAGTCAAGAAGAAGACCAGATGATTCTGGATATCATAGAGACGTTCGACAATCTGAGGAAGTTCAACATCAAGTTAAATCCCGTGAAGTGCTCATTTGGGATGGAAGAGGGGCGGTTTTTAGGTGTCGCAGTAATGAAAAATGGGCCCAGAGCAAACCCCGATAATATAGCTGCTATCAGGGACATGCGGTTGCCGCAAACTCTAAAAGATATTCAGAGATTGACAGGGAGGTTAGCAGCCATAAACTGTTTCTTGGCAAGAAGCGCGGAGAGATCCGCATCATTCATACACACCCTAAAGAATTGTTTGCCAAAAAGCAACTTCAAGTGGACTAGTGAAGCAGAAGAAGTGTTTAAACAGTTGAAAACTCGATTGACTTCTATGTCAACAATGACTAGCCCATTGCCAGGAGAGATACTGCAGCTTTACATCGCCGCATCAGAGGGGGCAGTCAGTGCGGTCCTGCTGGTAGAGAGAAAAGGAGTACAAACGCCAATCTTCAATGTCAGCAGGATGCTAACACCCCCAGAAACAAGATATTCGATGCTGGAGAAACTGGCCCTGGCACTGCTAAATGCGACAAGACGCTTGCGAAGGTATTTTCAAGCACACCAAGTTGATGTCCTAACAAATTATCCCTTGAGCCAAGTATTGGCAAAGCCCGAGCTATCCGGACGGTTGGCAAAATGGGCCATCGAGCTAGGAGCGGTTGAATTGGTGTTCAAACCGAGAACAGCGATAAAGGGTCAGGTATTGGCGGACTTTGTTTCTGAAGTCCCGGAAGAGCGCGCCACAGAAGTTCAGCAAGAATGTAACACACAACAGCTAAACGAGACAAGTGGGAAATGGACGCTGTTTACAGATGGGGCTGCAAGTGCAGTAGGATCAGGTGCGGGTCTAATGCTGGTAAGCCCAAAAGGCATAGAGTTAACGTATGCTCTTCGTTTCTGTTTTAAAACTACTAACAACGAAGCGGAGTATGAGGCATTGCTTGCGGGGTTGCGGCTAGCAAAGCAAATGGGGGCGCAAATGTTAACTTCTCATGTAGATTCGCAGCTGGTCGCAAAGCAAATCAGTGGAGAATATGAAGCCAAGGGGGAGATAATGGCAAAGTATTTTGAGAAAGTCAAACAGTTAATGGCCGGATTTAAAGAATGTCAGGTGTTGCACGTACCACGGGGTAAGAACAGAAAAGCTGATGCGCTAAGTAGATTGGCTTCTGTGCAATTTTCGCACCTGGCAAAAGACATCAAAGTACAAACATTAGAGGAGCCGTCCATACTCGAAAGGCCGCTGCGCGCTACGCGCAACGGAGGAAAATTGGATGACACCGCTTCTGAGTATTTGAGCACGGGGGACTTGCCAGAATCTAAAGCACAAACTAAAATAACCCAGCAGCAAAGAGAGATGACCCAAACCTGTTTTAACACAATATGACTGAAATCTTAATTTTATAATATTAATTTTATAAACCCCTCATCCTTTTTTCCAAACTTGGGAACAACATTAACAATATGACTGAAATCTAACACTAAAGTTCTAGCCATTGCATACCCGGATTTACAACAATATGACTGAAATCTAACACTAAATTAGACACTTATACCTCCTGTTTTCATGAAAAAAAAACATCGTTTAACTCATAATGAAATGTGAATGACTTTAGAACCAAGGTAAATCTACCAAGTTCCTTTTGCAGGTACAGGTAGGTCTCTTCTTTCACAATTGCATCCCTACAAACCCACCTACAAAATATATTATTAAGAGGTAAACCTGAACATATTTACTAACCAGGTTGAGATTAGCCTTGATTTGGTCCTTGAGATTGATGTGCATTAATTAGTAGGTTTGTTGAATTGAAGATGGGTCCATTTACAAAGATGAATGAGTAAGTGTACATATATAAAAATTAATAAATTGGTACCTGAGACCAACTGAGTAGATCATGTTCATCTCTCAAGGGTGAATCATTTCTTTGGTCATTGTGTTAACACTTTCTTAGCAATGATACTAGTAGATACATGTTAAAAAAAAATAAACACATCTTAATAAGTTAAAAAATTGTGTTAACACTTTCTTAGCAAATACGGGTGCGATATGCGTATTTTGATGGCCGACGGTAATCGTCACAGAACAGAACAGGCAGAGACAGCTATTATGTCTGTCGAAGTGATAATCTTACAAAAACAATAGTTTGTTGCAGAGACAGCCATTATAGCTGAAAATAACTTTATTGCAGTCCCTAAATCTGTCCAAATTCAAATCATCAACATTCAAAGTTTTTAAACAAAAAAAAAGCTAGAAAAAAGTATCTAGAGCAAGGTAGAGAGTTCTTACATGTGGAATGATGAGATCTTCTTTCACATATAAAAGGTTTTCAACCGAAGTTGTACGTAATTCTTTCATTTCGTCAGTAAAATGTAATGAGGGTGTTACTTGCTCGCCTTTTTTTTTATCTATCTACAAAGATACTGAAAACGATTACCTGACACAAAAACACATATCTGTAGTTATATTTACACATCAAACCAAATGAATATCATGGTTATTCTGTAGCCCTGTTCTTACCGAAAACTTGTCTAGATCTAGCCGAGCCCAGGCCTTCATCCAGTACTCCTGGCTACTGCAAACATTAACCAAGTAGTATAGCAGCAGGAACCAGCAACAGCGGTACAACCAGCAATGGTTTGAGCAATAAATCACGCTCGACCCCTGCTGGGTCTTCAACCAGCAGCAGCCGATGCCCCAAGGTAATAAAGCATCAGCCGATGCCAAAACAGTCATAAAAATGCAATACAATTAATGCACAAACTGCACCTTGTATTATGTACAAATAAAAAGCCTTTTACTGTCTGATATGATGGCCAAACTGAAACAAAATATTGTATAAACTGCACTTGCATTTAATTCTTTAACCTAAAGTTTCATACAAAGCTACCAATGTTTGATCCGTTTGCCCCTATCTGGTACTTATTTTCTTAAACTACTACTACCATATTAAAGTCAAAATACTTTAATTTTAATGAAACAAAATAAAGAGCTTTAAATTTGATTAAAGGCACAAGTCTAACATTTTTTCTTTTTTAAAAAGATGTAATCCTTCACTCCATTTTTTATCTGTCAATGCCTTAAAATCAAAATCGAAGTTCTTGCTACTTGCTAGTAATTCAAACTAAGAACAAAATTGTAAGTTACCTCAATCTCATTCATCAACTTCATGGCTTCAATAATGCATATAACATGGCCTTTTGGAACCTTGTCTCCAACCTGGAAAACATCACTTGTGATCAAGAAACTATGAAAGAAGGCAATCAAAAATACTTTCAACTACACGTGGAAAGTTTAATCTATTTACCTATGAATGGATATATTTGGTTGGTTTTTGTCTCAATCAGGTCAAATAAAAAGATACCTTAAAAGGAACACTTTAAAGGGTGGAATGGGTTTAAATTAACTAAATGTATGATTATAAGGCATGCAACCTTAGGAATTGTTCTAATCATATTAGCAGGTTCTACATTCACGACAAAATATAAAACGAACATAAGAGTGTTGAGGGTTAATCCAACCAGATCATTTTGACCTATTGTCCAACCTGCCCATCTTGTCACCCCTACTATCAACATACCTTCATAAATGGTGGAGCCTTTGGAGCAGGTGACCGATAGAATGTTCCAGCCATTGGACAAATGTAGCACACTGAAAAATATGTTATAGCGATATTACAACCAAATTTCTTAACAACTGTTAGTGTTACAGATCATATCTGATAACAAATCAAGTAAACACACACACACATCATGATAGACATACCATCGCCATAGAATTCTCTAAACCAGCACTTATCCCAAAGTCTGTTATTTTTGTTTCACCCTTGAGGTTCACAAGCAGATTTGCAGGCTTTATGTCCCTGTGGACCAAGTATCTAACCCCATGCAAGTAGCTTAGTCCCTTGAAAAAATATATATGTTAGAATTAGAAATATCCTTTATAATGAAATGTAAAAAGAACCCATGTAAACAAAATAATAAAAAAAACAACATTATTACTTGCAATAGTTTTTTAACCATCAGCGAAAGGACTGCTTCTGGTATACATCTTTGCCTTTTTATAATATCAGCTAACGAACCCCCATCCATGTATTCTAGAGCAATACTTATTTGCCCTGAATCAGGCGTGTAAAACGCCCCATAAAATTCAACAAGACCTTGATAACAAGGGGCCTCACACAATGTTCTTATCTCAGTAAGAAGCTGTTGTCTTTTCTCCTGTATTCAAACATTTAGAACGTAAATTCATAAAACTTATTACATTACAATATCAAAAGCATAAATTATTACACAACAAAGGGATATGCAGAGAACCCCAATACTTAGACTAGTAAACCCAAAAGCTGTTTCTTATTATATTTTCCAGCATGAGAAAACCAAATACTTAGACTAGTAAACCCAAAATTTAGCTGCATATCACAAAGTCAGGATAGCCGGTCATCTTTTGACTCACAACAGTCATCATCCAAGCGCAGTTAAGAGCAACATAACTTGCAAATGTCAATTAGGGCAAATCATACGCAACAAAAACGTCAAATAAAGATAGAACAAACTATATCGAACCATTTAGACAATTCGACTAATAAACCCTAAATTTACCATGATATCACAAACTCAAATAAGCCGATCAATATCATCTTTGATTCACAATAGCCATAATCCAAATGCAGTAGAGAACAACATAACTTATAAATGTCAATTAGGGCAAATCATACGCAACAAAAACGTCAAATACAGATAGAACAAAAACGTCAAAAAGAACAGAGGAACAACTTACAGCTAATGAACCTCCAACAGCCAAAAGCGCCAAAAGTCGAAAATCAAAGATGACCTAGAAATTGAAACGAAACAACATACTATAATTAAAGCATAATGAAAAAAAAAACAGAATATTTGAACTAACTACCTTTTCAATTTCAGACTCGGTGGATTTGACAACCTGTAAAACAGGATTGGTTCCGTTAGGGTTTGAAATAGCGTAATTGAAATCGGAAGGTTTTGGTTGTGATTGTGGCGGTGGTGGAGAGGCGAGGGAAGCGATTAAGCACCGGGAACGGGCGGGTTTTATGGCGGAAAGTATGATCGGAAGTGGCCGTCCGGCGAAGATGGATACCGACGGCAACATTTTGAGGGAAGAAGATTTGGAGCGGGAGGATGAAGGTAACGAGAGGACAGAATTAGGGCTAGGGATGAAGAAAAATTCTTTTATAAAAATATTAGGGCCGAAAGAAGGTGAAGGCGGAGGAGAGGAGAGGATTAGGGTATACGTACCTGAAATTAGGGCAGAAAGAAGGAAGTAGATGACGATGCAAGCAGAGAATGGATGAACTTTGGAGGAAGAACCCTAATTCAGAAGCGGGAAATGAAAAAATTTGGAGGAAGAACCCTAATTCAGAAGCGGGAAATGAAAAAACCTTGGACGCGGTCTTTTTTTTAGCTAGCGCAGTTGTGTCATCTGCTTAAGGATGACACGCACAAATGCATGTCATCTATTTTTGCAAAGTTGATATATATTTTATGACACGCACAAATGCGCGTCATCGGTTATTGCAAAGTTGACATACGATTTATGACACGCAAGAATGCGAGTCATCTTTCGTGTAATATTGACAGATTTCTCTGTGACATGCTGAATTGCATGTCATGTTTTTACCGTGTGTCATCGTTCGCGTGTCAAGGAAGGCCTTTTTTCTAGTAGTGATCACTGCTTCATGGACTATTCCTGCAAATGATACTATGTTTTTTTTTGTGTGTGTATCTATTATTTCATTCCAACCTATGTTCAAGAATGTTTAACATTTATCACATTGTCTTACCCGTACTTGCACTAGTATAAAACGTAATTAACACCTTACTTGACAATTTATAATTACAATATACATACATAAAAAAAAGTAACGTACAGTTTAGTCACGTACATGGTAAATAAAATAATGGTGTCGTTATCATACAGTATACAATCTGTCTAACGGACGGACATTCAACTCGTGACAAATTGACCGAGAGTTATCCAAAATAAACACGCAGTTTCGGAATACTATCCCAAAAGAGGTTATATAGATTGATCTCGCAACATTTATATACCCATGTTTGGCCGTCTTTTCTAACAAGCACAACCAAACAGTGCACTATCATCACCAAGCACATAGATATAATTGTGCATTTTGGATCTTTATGTTGATGATACTTAAATTGAACGTACAGTAAGTTGAACCAAATGGAGTAATATATAATTTTTAGACCATTTAACGCTGTCTGTTGAAGTCCACGACCTCTAACCCTGCATATGAGTTTGAATTCAGAGAGTCTTTCCCTATGAGTGTACATTTGTTGTGGACAAACCATCAAGGTCGCCCCCTTGTGTCTGGAATCGAACACGAGCTCACCTTCGACCCCTAGAGGAAACAACTATATGGGTGTAAAATCCATGTGCCTCAAGCCTCTTGGTTATTATAGGCTAAATGTCCTCAAAGTGATGCAAGTGGAATTCGAACTTGAGACCTAAAAAATAAGCAGATGTTTACCCAATAAACTAACTTAGGGGTTGTTTGTTTCAGCCTCTTAATGATTCAGACGTCTGAATCATTCATCACTTAATGGTGCAGACTGTTTGTTTCACGAGCAAATGTCTGAATGGTTAAGACATTTGCGTCTGAATGATTAAGCATTATACTGAGTCTAAATGGTTAAGACCTCTTATCTGAATTTGTCAAACATTTGTCTTTGAATGGTTAAGCATTATACTGACTCTTAATGGTTCAAACCTCTTATGGGTTCAACACTTAATGGTTCAGACCTCTTATTGTTCAGCACTTAACATTCAGAAGTTACCAAACAACCCTTAAAATTAGTTACTTTGTTTATTCTTTTGAGAGCGAACTCTATGACCGTCTAACCATTTGGTGATTACAATTTTTTATGGGAGGTGGTAAGTTTGAGTCTGCAGTCTTACTGGCAGCATGACGCAGCAATATGCATATATAAGTGGGCTGAATTTTACAACAGTGAACCCTCATGTTTTAAAAATTACAATTCCTGTCCTTAAAGTTTTGATTGTATAACTAAATATCTAAAACCAATCCATTTGTTCATTCTTTGAGTTGCAACCTTCAAAGAAGAGCGAACTCTAGGACCATCGAACCATTGGTTGAGTGGTAGGCTCACCGTTTCTCTTATGGGAAGTGGTGAGTTCGAGTCATGCCGACAACGATGTGTTATAAGTGGGTTGGGTTTTAAACAGTGATTGTTCGGGTGGTGGGTTTTCCCCAAAATTGGTGTTGATGGGCTTAGGCCACTAAGCGTTGTCTGGGATCACGGGCGTATGAAATCGACTTTTGCTATAGTTAGGTTATCCCAAATAGCCAGACTTTACTCGTTGGTCGTTCAAAAAAACGAGCAAACTCTACGTCTCTACAAATAAAGATTCACCGTAAACTTACTCAAGAATTGCAACAAAACATGACTTCTTTCAAGAATCAAGAATTGCATTTTCTACACCTAAAGTTTTGATTGCATAGATAATTAGCTTTTTTAGAATGACGACTTTCTTGTAACAGATTACCGTACTCCTCATAAGAAGTCTCATTATCCCACTTTGGTCGTTGTCTTAACAGGACCCACGTTGACGTCCGAGTTTGACTTGCAAACCACCCAGCAAGAGCAAACTCAAGAACTAAAGATTCATTGAAAACTTGCAAAAGTTGTTTGTTTAAGAAATGGAACAAAATGCACCCTCATCTTTCAAGAATTCCAATTCCTATCCCAACTTTCTGATTATTAACATGTATTTATCCCTTTTGCTTTAATAAATTTGGTTTCCTAGTCTGGAGGCTACGAAATTTCTTAACAGGAATAACCAAATCGTGAATCGTAATTTCTCAAACCCTAAGACCCAATACTTTGTTTTTAGTGTTCTCAATTTTGTTATTTTCAAACCTCTAATACCCAAAGCGTTGTCTTTAGCATGATCAGCTCTGCTATCCCAAAGTGTAGTTGCAACACAGTTTATTGTACGTTTACCTGCCACAATTGGATTACCTATTTATAAAATTCAGGACTTTATTAGTTAAAAAAAAAGACATAATTTCATATATATACTTGCAAACTCCTAGATTTCGTATACATACTCAAAATATAAGTTTTTCATAATGCACCACAGATAAAGATTCATTGAAAACTTACATAATGCACCCTCACTTTTCAAGATTTGCAATTCCTACACCTAAAGTTCTGATTGTATAACTAAATAG
>JAOXOA010000010.1:5147223-5158450 GCA_028566315.1 Rudbeckia hirta
GAGAAAGTCCTAAGACGCTTCAATATGCATGAAGCAAAACCTGTCAACACACCTTTTGCAGCTCATTTCAAGCTATCGTCCGCTTTGAGTCCTACTACTGAGACTGATATGGCTTATATGGCACGCGTACCATACTCTAGTGCTGTTGGATCTTTGATGTATGCTATGATTTGCACGCGCCCTGATTTGGCTTATGCAGTTAGCATGGTTAGTAGATATATGGCGAACCCGGGGAAAGAACATTGGAAAGCAGTGCAGTGGATCTTTCGTTATTTGCGCGGTACGTCTTCTATGTGTCTACGCTATGGTAAATCTAACACTGGGGTTCTTGGATATGTTGATTCAGATTATGGCAAAGATTTGGATAAACGAAGATCAATTACAGGGTATGTGTTTACTCTGAATGGTTGTGCTATTAGTTGGAAAGCCCAGTTACAGTCTACAGTTGCTCTGTCTTCTATCGAGGCGGAGTATATGGCGATTACAGGATTATGATGTTGAGATTGGTACTGGGTGAGGAGATAATGGCTGTGATTTGCGCATATGCGCCTCATGGGGGATTAGGAGATCAGGAGAAGAGAGAGTTTTGGGATTGTTTAGATGTCGTAGTAAGGGACATACCTAGGGAGGAGAGGATTTTTATAGGCGGTGACTTTAATGGCCATGTAGGTGAGGACAATAATGGTTTTCAGTCGGTACACGAGGGTTTTGGTTTTGGTGATAGGAATGAGCCTGGGAGGGACCTTCTAGAGTTCGCAGTGGCCCATGACCTGGGTATTATAAACTCGTTTTTTAGGAAATGAGTTTCTCATTTGATCACTTTTAGTAGCGGGGGGCGTAACACGCAGATAGACTATCTCTTGATGAGGAGAGAAGATCGACGATGGTGGAGGGACTGCAAGGTTATACAAGGGGAGACAACGGTGACTCAACACCATTTGCTAGTAGCGGATATAGGTATGAGAAAAAAAGTGTCAGAGGGGGAGAGGAAGGGTCGACCTAGGATACGATGGGGAAGCCTCAAAGGAGACAAGATTACAATGTTTAGAGACAAGGTCATCCCTATGACAGCCGATCGGGTGGGTGGGGACGCAAACCGGTTGTGGGAGGCTATGGCGACTTCCATTACACAGGTGGCAGAGGAGACGCTAGGGCTTACAACAGGATTGACAAGCGGGCATAAAGACACTTGGTGGTGGAATGAGGACGTGCAGATCAAGATAAGGGTTAAACAACAGGGTCTTAGAGATCTTTTGAGGTGCACGGTCGAGGAAGAGCGACGGAGGCTGAAGGAGAGGTACAAAGAGGCCAAAAGGGAGGCGAAGAAGGCAGTGGCGGAGGCAAAGAACGCAGCTTATAAAAATATGTATGACCGCCTGGAGACGAACGAAGGGGAACATGCCATGTTCAGGATTGCCAAAGCTAGGGAGCGGAGAAAGCAGGATCTAGGTTCTGTGAAATTTATAAAGGGAGAATATGGGCATGTCCTAGTAAAAGAACCAGACATTAAGTTGAGATGGCAAACCTACATTGTCGGAGTATTACAATGGGAGAAGTAAGGACAACACTCAAGAAGATGGGAAGGGCTAAGGCAGTTGGCCATGACAACATACCGATAAAGGTGTGGAAGTGTTTGGGAGAGGATGGAGTTCGATGGCTAACTAGTTTGTTTAATCTTATCTTCAAAACGGGAAAAATCCCGGAACAGTGGAGGAGTAGTGATGTAGTGCCCTTGTATAAGAATAAGGGAGATGCCCAGTGTTGTGGGAACTACAGAGGGATTAAGCTACTAAGCCACACTATGAAACTTTGTGAGCGGGTAATTGAGACTAGGATTAGAAGAGAAACTCAGGTTATGGTAAACCAGTTTGGTTTCATGCCAGGGCGTTCGACAACGGAAGCGATCCATATTCTACGAAGATTAATGGAAAAGTACAGGGAGAAAAAGCGAGATCTACATATGGTTTTCATTGATCTTGAAAAGGCTTATGACAGTGTGCCACGTAGACTGATTTGGGAAAGCTTGGAGGGTAGGGGAGTCCCGGGGAAGTATGTAGACTTAATTAAGGATATGTATGATAGGACTGTGACTAGGGTTCGTGCGCCTGTAGGAGATACAGAGTCCTTCCCCGTGGAAGTAGGACTCCACCAGGGGTCCGCGTTGAGCCCGTTGCTTTTTTCGGTTATCTTGGATGAGTTGTCCAAGTCTATTCAAGAGACAGTTCCGTGGTGCATGCTTTTTGCGGACGATATAGTGCTAGTTGCTGAAACTAGACAAACCCTAAATGCGAGGCTAGAGGAATAGAGAATAGCGTTAGAAGGCAATGGTTTAAGGATTAGTTGGTCTAAGACTGAATACCTTTATTGTAATTTCAGCGGTGCAAGTGACAACGAGGACGCTCAGGTTATCATTGAAGGTCAAGTGGTCCCACAAACGACTAAGTTCAAGTACTTAGGATCGTTTGTGCAAAGGGACGGGGAGATAGATAGTGATGTATCTCACCGCATCCAGGTTGGCTGGTGTAAGTGGAGAGCAGCCACTGGGATATTGTGCGACAGGAGGTTCCCGACAAAATTGAAGGGAAAATTCTATAGGATAGCAGTTCGACCGGCTATGTTATACGGGACAGAATGTTGGGCCATCAAGAAAACTCAAGCGCGCAAGATGGAGGTAGCGGAGTTGAGAATGTTGAGGTGGATGTGTGGCCACACGAAGTTAGACCGAATAAGAAGTGAGGTTTATAGGGATTGGTTAGGAGTAGCTAGTATATCAGACAAGTTAAAAGAGGGGAGATTGAGATGGTTTGGGCATGTGAAGAGGAGGCAGTTAACAGAACCAGTTAGAGTAGTGGAAACCATAACAGTGGAAGGAAGAAGGGGCAGAGGCAGGCCCAAGTTGACTTGGGATGAAAGACTTAGGAAAGATTTGGTAGAGTTGCACCTCTCTGAGGACATGGTTCAGGATAGGAGTTCGTGGAGACGTAGGATTAAGGTTAAGGACTTGTAGGTGAGGGTATAGACGTGCCCTAGCTTTGCCTTGGGAAGGGGGGTTACTTTTCTTTTACACTTTAGGTAGGCTAACATATGATGATTTTCGTGTATCTATGCCTATGTGTGCATGCTAATTATCTATCTGACTACTGCTACGCTATTTACTTATCCATCTTTCATATATCTACGTGTTGGTTGTTTTGGAGCCGGAGGTCTCTCAGGAAGCAGCCTCTCTATTCGTAGGATAGAGGAAAGGTTTGCCTACATCCCACCTCCGCCAGACCCTACGAATAGTTCTGCTATTTGTGGGATATACTGGGTATGGTTGTTGTTGTTGTTGTTGTTGTTATAAGTACATTATGCTTAATAATCATACATATGTCTTGTATGATATTAATAGTGATAAATTCTTGCTTATATATTTTAATTTCATTTTATGGCTTTAATTTTGGGAGGTGGTTTGCTTTAATTTATCAATCAACTAATAAAAATTGAGATTTCTTACTGCAAATTACAGTTTATTCCTGTTGTGTAATTCTTGTTTATTAAAAATTTTCGTCTGATGCATGATTTCAAACTGCTAGGTACTACAGATTAAATGTCTCAGTACAGAGCAACCGGAAAAGTTTGTACATTGGGGATAGTCTACAATTCATTAGACCCTGCATTTAAGAGAGTCGTTGATCAGATCATTGACAACAAAAGGGATGGTCACTGTTTACTGAGGTTGTTGCGGCTCACAAGTACAACCCAGACTCCAACTACACTGCTATCTTTGTTATTGAAGAAATATGATAGGGAGAACCACTACTTCGAGATAAATGGGCATCATTTAAATGTGACACTTGAGGACATTTTGTATTTGACCGGTTTGCCCATTGATGGAAAGGCAGTAATTTCATCAACCAGCCGGGATAAAGAGGCATTTGAAAGAGTGTTCACTTCACTTGACAGAAATGAGAAAGTGACCGTGCCCACTTTGAAGAAAATAGTAGAAACCCAAAGTAAAGAAGACAAGGAACGGCTGATTGCCCTTCTTTTGATAGTAATTGTCTGCTTTGTTACTCCCGTGTGTGATGATTATATCGTCCATAATTATCTAGTCCAGTTTGTGGAAAAACTGGATGAAGTAGATGGTTACGCATGGGGAGCGGCGTTACTGTCCACCTTCTACTGTGCGATTGAGAATAAGAAGAAGTCTGTTGATGCCAATTGTTGGCCTCTTTTGGTAAGACCGTAAGACAGCCTCTTTTTGTATCTCAATTACAAATTGTTATTGATTATAATATAATATATATATATATTTCTATTGTAGGCTTTTTTCTGTATTCGCATTCCAAAACTCTGTGAAGCACTTGGCTTTCATATCAACCTGGAGAACCATCAAGCTCCATTGTTGAATGAATGTATGACAGCAATGCAAAAATTTTCAGTAAACAAAAGAAATAACTATGAAGAGATAGTATCTTCAGTTTTAGCAAATCTTGGACTTGAAGATGAGGCTGAAGATGAGGCAAGTCTCACTCTCTCTATCTCTCTCTCTCTCTCTCTCTCACTCTCTCTACTTGGATATATATATATATTCTTCTAATATAATTCTTTGTATAAAAAAGGAAATAAAATGGCATCCATACAATGACGAGATGTTGGATGATGGTATGCGGCTCCAGCTTCCTTTTGTGACCTGTCTTGCCCCGGTCATATGCATGAATTTTGTGGCGTATCATCGACCACTTATTCATCTAAAGCAGTTCAGGGGGCTTGAGAAGTATGTGGGAAAATCAGTTGATTGGAACCCACGAGCTATTAAGCTTAAACAGAACAGCGGCAATATGAACCAGGACTATGAAAAAATTTATTCAAGGGCGCTTAAGCTTTGGAAAGACCGTAAACCCGTTGAGGAGTTCATTAGAAAGTCCTTAAAGCTAGATGATTCGCAGCCCCTCTCCAGTCACAGCTACCAGCATTCACCTCAGTCACTGCAGCCTCCAGACACAGCTATCATCTTTTCGCCAGACACTGCAGCCTCCAGACTGACGCCCCAACTCAGTCAGAGCTTTTCGTTGCCGATTAGTTCACCTCAGTTCCGGAACTCCTACATAACACCTTCCAGAAACCAGCACAATGATCATTCCACCGATACACGCACTCAGTTCCGGAACTCCTACATAACACCTTCCAGAAACCGGCCCAATGATCATCCCACCGATACACGCACTTTTGTTGAATTACTTGATGAACAAAGACAAAAAGGACCACCATCCTACTATTATTTAGAAGATTTTACTCCTTTTTCTCATTATTAGATGGTTGTTATAATGGTGGAAGAAGGTTTGTTAGAGGTGTTGTTGTTCGTGTTATCCTGCAATAGGTCCCAAACTGGTTATGTTATGTGTTGACTGCAATTTAACAACAATCACAACCCTCCCAATTAAACGAAGCATTTTTTAATCAAGTTACTTATGTTTTTTGGTCTTTTAAATTAACGACTCATTATTTTTTCATGTATCTAGTTTAGTTTTATACTTCTTAGCTGTTAAAACTTAAATGAATTCTAATAATCGGTTGCATCGGTCTAACCTCAACCGAACACCCAACATCAACCGAACCCACCTCAATTCTACTACCCGAACCAACCTCAACCCTCCCAACCACAATACTACCATCCGACCCCCCCGACACCACCACCTCAAGGCTACAACCCGTATTCGGAATTTGACCCACTCTTCAGTTTTCAATCCCATGGTTCGTACATGGATCAAAACGAGTTTGACACACGACGCCTACAAGCGGAGGATGACGACGAGGATGATGATGATGACTATGACTACGTTGCCGACACACCACCGCTAGACGAAGACGACGATGTCCCGTTCGGATTCGACCGGGAGGAGGATGTTGAGGAAGAGGTTCTGTTGAAACGTGGCCGGCGGGACAAAAAAAAAGGAAAAGCCGACGTTCGCAAACAGGGCCGATCCGACAACATGGACGGTCCCGGAGACGGTGGCCTTGGCTCGAGCATGGATCCATTCTTCCGAGAACCCGAAGATCGGAAACAACCAAAACAAACGTAGTTTTTGGAGAGCCGTGCAAAAACACTTCACGCCCGCAATGGGCCCAAACGGCCGGACGCTTGACCAACTACGGTCGAAGTGGAGTTCGATGAACCGGATCATATACAAATTTAACGGTTACTACCTACAAGCGGTATATTTTTTTATTCAAAGTTTTTTTTTAATATTTGTTAATATTTTTTTTATAGCTTCAACTAAGGGCTAGCGGCATTAACGACATGGACGTTTTCCAACAAGCTTCAACGGACTTTCAGCGTGAACATCCGAAGGGCTTTGCCTACCTGGAGCCTTGGAAAGTTGTCAAAGATCATTCTAAATGGAAGGAACATAATTCGGGTGGTGCCGGCCACTCAGACAAGCGTCAAAAGTCGTCCGAATCGGGTCACTATTATACCGATTCTCAAATACCGGACCTCAACGACGACGACGTCCCGTCCCGGCCACGAAAGTCCAAACAAAAAACACCCGTGTCGTCAAACGAGCCCTTTTACGAGACTTTGACGGACACACGTCGAAGAAACAAGAGGCCTTTAAAAATATGGCCGAGCACCGGATCGCGAAGGACATCGAGATTAAAATGGTGAACTTCACGCCATGCTTAAAATGGCCGAGGCTAATACGGGTAAAAGAACTTTACCCGTTGAACTTCACGCCATGCTTAAGGGGAAAGGAATTTAAGGGGAAAGGAAAAATGGAGCCTCGAAAACCGAAGGAGAAGAAGCCAAGGGTGGCGGAAAACGTAAGTTGAAACCTAGATGAACTCGAATTTATATCGAATAAAGTTAACAATGCTTTATGGCGGACCCGTATGATAACAATTTACATGGTTAAGTACAGTGACTTAGATGCCAATTTAATTGCCAAGTGGGTAATGGTAATGTCAATACCGTGGTTTGCTTAAATGATTTCTACAAAACCGTTGTACAATAGGGATGGGAATTTGGTACCCGGTACCGTACCGTTACCGTCCTGGTAGTGTAGCGAAATAACTACTTTCGGTACCAATTTGGTACCAAATTTTTATGTTTTTCGGAATTGGTATTTTCGCTCCAGTGCTGGTTCGGTACGGTACCGGTCTTTTACCGAAATTTACCCTCGAGTACCGACACTGTATCAGGTATTTTTGGTACCGGTACTGAGTTTTGACAACATTCGAGATCGGGATTTCGGGATCGGTATTAGTCGGTACCCGTATGGTACTGAGGTCATCCCTACTGTACAACTATCAACAACATATTGTATACAATCATATGCATAACAACTTGGGGTTGGGATACCAGGTGGTGTAGAGGGGTCCTTCATAGTGCGAATCGTTTCTTCAATGTCTTTCATACAGACAGATTTTTGTCCATGCTTACTGTGGATTTTTCTAATGCCTTTAATATGGTGGATCGGACCTCCCTCCTTGCCGAAGTCCGTAAAAGGTGCCCATCAATCTCTCCGTGGGTGGACTTCTTATATGGCCAACCGGCGCGCCTGTACTTAGGGGACAGCTTTCTTTGGTCTGCGACCGGGGTACAGCAAGGGGACCCATTGGGACCCCTCCTCTTTGCCTTGGTCCTGCACCCTCTTGTTAAGCAGATTCAGGATAGCTGTGAGCTGCAGTTCCATGCGTGGTACCTTGATGATGGGACCATTATCGGGAAGACGTCTGAAGTGGCTAGGGCCCTGAGCATTATCCAAGCCGACGGGCCGAAGTTGGGTCTCGTGCTTAACATCCAGAAAACCGAAGTGTTTTGGCCTACTTGTGATGGGGTTAAAGTTCGTGATGGTGTGTTTCCTCCCGATATTGGCCGGCCATCTCGGGGTGTAAAATTACTGGGGGGCGTTAGTCGGGATGATGAGTTTGTCAGTTCTTTGGCTGTGAAGAGGGCGTCCACCACGGCTGATTTAATGGGATGCCTCAAACAGCTTCGGGACCCCCTGAGTGAATTGTTGCTCCTTCGATCCTGTATGGGGGTGGCTAAGCTGCTGTTTGGTTTGCGCACGTGCCAGCCTAGGCTATCACAACAGGCTGTTTCGATCTTTGATGCACGGCTCCGGGGAGCGGTTGAAGACATTGCGGTGTGTGGTGGGGCGTTTTTTTAGGGATTTGCAGTGGAGGGTAGCATCCCTCCCCATGCGGTATGTTGGTCTTGGGGTTGGGTCGGCATGGGATACTTCCACCTTTGCTTTAGTTGCGTCAAGGGCTCAGTCTTGGGCGTTACAGGACCATATACTCCGCGGTTGTGGTGGATGTGGTATCGACTCGGATTATAGGGAGGCGCTGCGTATGATGAAGACCGTGTTTCCAGACCTTGATATTGACGGTTTCTACGATAAGGACACCTTCCCCTTTAAACCATAGAAAATCTTGGCGTCTGCCTTATTTAGTGGAATCGTCAAGGGTATGGAAGCAAAGTTTTTTCTCACTTCTCGTCAGAAGGCTGTGTTGGAATGTTTACGAGCTCCACATGCTCAAGATTTTCTGACTGCCATTCCCATCGAAGGGCTCGGGCAGCGTATGTCGGCTGTGGAGTATCGGGATATCCTTAAATATCGCCTTATGATCCCTTTATATCCGGGGGTGATCCCTGCCCCGTCTGCCACAAGGCCTGCCTTGATTAGTTTGGGGAACATGCTACAAAATTGGGAAATGAGGTTCAGAGACAATTACCAATTTAAAGGGCAATCATGTTTTTTTACCAATTTAAAGGGTAATTTTTTTATACCTTGGTGCCTTCTTCTATATTGTTTGTGTTGTGAAACTTATGAGTTTTGTGCTATGGGTCCCATCGTTCTAATTGAAACTTGTACCTGTTAGGTATAAAGGAAATTCAATTATAAGATGTATTAATTTATAAATTAGAAAGTTCAATATCTTATGGTACCCGTTATTGTTAAGATGCATCTTATATTTAATTGTAAATTAGAAGGTTCAATATCTTAGATTAACATGTTGCAAATTTACTGCCTCTTACTGAAGAATGGTTTGTTAGTAAAACTACATTCACTATTTTAATAGACATTGAAAGACATGGTAAGTTGAGGCTTGACTTTCATTGACTCTTTAAGTTTGACTCTCAACAAAAAAGAATCAAGATACTTATGTTTTTGTGACCTTAACTTTAACTTTTTCCCAAATATATATTAGTTTAAATTGACTTTCATTGCGCTATAAACCGTCGACTTTCATTTCCCACAAAAGAATCAACACGGTAAGTTGAGGCTTGACTTTCATTGCGCTATAAACCGTCGACCGCCGCATCGCGCGGGTACACTGCTAGTGTGTGTGTATATATATATATATATATATATATATATAAATTTATTTTGTAGGTAGAATGTATATTCTCATGATATTTACGCATTTTAGATATTTCATATATTTTATAACAACAATTATATATTTGTAATTTATCATATTTATATTTATTTTAGTTAAAAAGGTAAATTTTAAGAGAACGGAAAAAATATACTTAAAATACGCAATGATGTTTTTTTTAATCACTAATGGGTATATAGATACCCACGGGTATACCCGGTACTCGATGGGTAATTACCCGAAAAATACCCGACGGGTTTTGGGACGGGTGTGGGACATAGGGTTATAACTTGGTATGGGTATGGGTATGGGATTAGCCATACCCGTCCCATATTCAACCCATTGTCATCCCTAACTTGATCTATGATCTATGACCTGGGTTTAAAAAAGCACGCTTCACGCGCGCTTAAAGCAAGAAGCGCCTGAAGCGCTAGAAAAAACGTTTTTTTCCAAAAAAGCGCAGTCTACGTGAAGCACTGCTTAAAGCGCTGAAGCGCTCTGTGTTGAAGCGCCTGTTGAAGCGTTGGGATGCTAGTTTCAGGCCCAATTTAGGTTAAAATATGAGGCCCATTTTAGTTTAAAACATTCAGACCCGTTTTAGTTTAAAACATTCATGCCCAATTTAAAAACAAACTACTATCGTTGCTTCTGATATCTGGTTCTAACCCAAAAAAAAAATTACGCTTGCTATTTGCTACTGGTGCTCCCATGCGTTCACTTCATCGCTGCTGGTGCTCCCTCAAAAAACAAGTCTCTCTAATTCCATCTCGTTGCTGTCGTTAATTCCATCTCACTGCTTGTAACACCCCAAACGACGGCTGAATTTGCCGGGGCGATACGATGGCTCGAACTTGTAACACCCGCCTTCCGGGATAAGCACCGGAGGGTGTACGCGTCGGGTTAACAGAAAGCAACAGAGTATTTCAACAGTAGAAGTCTAAAAACATGCTCTTTTATTTCATTAACAGAAATAAAACTACATTTATACAATCTAGTACAAACTATCCTTGTACATTGTCTCAGTACATTATTCTAGAAGTCTACTTATTCTTCAAGCCTCTCTAGACTTCTACCGCTCCCCTGTTAGCTTCTAGCATCCATACATTACCCGCCATCTAGGATGTGTGCCCAAAAAGAAAATAAACAGGGCTCAGGGAAATGCTGGTGAGTTCACATTATCAAAAGGTCCATTTAAACAGTTTATCTAGCATATGCATTTATTATTCGACAGTAGTACCAATCAGATCTAGCAATTCAACAGAACAGGTCAAGAATAGTATATTCATAGAACACAGGTTACGCTATCATATCATAGGTATTTATCCATGTCGAATACATAAAAATAATTACAGAACACACATCCCGTTTTGTAAAAATTTAGCCCAGAGTGAAACTCACCTCATGTGTACCTAAAATACACGCATAGGAATCTTTATCTACACAGAGTCCTAGTCTCTTCTCAGTTGAAATCTACCATTCCAATTGAACATAGTCTTAGCTTAATCATAATCTACTCCCATTCAAAGTTTGAGTAAAATTTGTGCTTAATCTAGAGTATTTCCTCTTTCCGTAATTGTCCCACATGGCCAATTAATTAAGCAACATCTTAGCTTGATAAGGAAATAATCTCTAAATTTAAACTGGATAGAATCCCGACAATAATTATCCGTCAGGACTAATTATTTATTAATTAGACAGAACCTCGTCTAGTCCGTCGGCGATTCCCCATTTAAATTTAAGAAGAACATGTACTTAACAATGGGTAGAAATCTCTATATTTAATTCCTCAGAATTATCCTCTAGTGGGAAGTGGAAGTAGTACATGCTTGCCTCCGGAGAACCGCTCACTAAGTCCTTG
>JAOXOA010000015.1:485424-495737 GCA_028566315.1 Rudbeckia hirta
CCTTTATATAGTCCCAAGTCCATATGGTGAGTCATGACCGACTTAATCTGCTAAGGACACGTGGAAGGATGTTAACTAGGTGAAAAACGCATGTCAAACGAGCTGGCAGTGAGCTGGCTGGCACTCAGAAGGAGTGAACGCCCGTTCACATGTGTCTGACCAAAATTTTTGTTTCTTGCGCGTTGTTTTGTGCGTATTGGGGGTGTTGTTTCGCCGTGAATTTTTTTTAAATTATTCTTGGCCAAAACCCTGACTCGCACGTGCGTTTACCGAAATAGAAAGAGAGAGACGAATAGGATACGTACCGGTACACGTGTCACACGGAGATAGGTCTGATTCGGTGTGAGTCGTCACAGATAACCTGATTTGTTGTATGTTGGTGGTAGAGGAGCCAATTAGAGGAGCAACACTGGTGGTAGTGGTCGTGGTCAAGGAGTTGGCGGAAGAAACACTAGCAATCGGCATTGGAATTCAGGCAGGCATTGTACCAACAACGCCCAATTTGTGGATTTTGCTATGAATCCTTATTTTGGAGGGGACGGTATTCTGGGTAAAAGTCTAGAAGTCAATTTTACATCCATTGAGTCAGGGAAGTTGTTTGGGCCTCATCAATGGACATCAGGCCTAATAGCATATAATGAATCTCCTCAAACAGGAATGGGTCATCAACTTATCACAATTTGGACCAGTAGGCTTCTTTGGACCAGGCTATGGATCTAGACAGCTACAGCTTGGACCAGGTCAGTCACCCAGATCATCTACTATAACCAGCCCACAATAGTTTGGACCGGATCATTTTCGGACATGGTCCGGCTCTTTCATGGATCGCATATGTAACACCCAGTTTTGATTCTTAGTAAAATCGTGAAGCGGAAACACCAACTGAAAAATTCCTTTCTTTGATAAGCATCTTAAAAGTTTGCAAAGCGTTTAATTACAACTAATGGTGTTACATGCTACAACTAAGGGAACACGCATCCTTGAAATATTTAAAACACTTTGAGTCCCCCGTACAATCCATAGCCTGACTCGATCTTCGTATGTTTGCATTTCATAATAGTGACCCGATTAACCTGCAACCACGTACATTCATACATTAGTAAGTAAGCGATTGAGTTCGTCACCCATAACATAATTAAACAAGTAACAATTCTAGACATTCGATATATGCTTATGAACTTGGATGTTGCTTGACTTCCTACTTAATTCCCCATTTACATGAGATACCCCCATTTTCCCGTATCCATCCATACGGCTCCGGTACCTACATTAATATTCTCAAATAACGTAGTTAATCAATATTCTATGCATACAAGCATGTATGCAAACGGAAATAATCCTAAACACAATGTTTAGAAACTCACAACTCTTCATACAAACCCCACATGCTAACCATGGAGCATTACAATGCTTTCATGACATTGGAATACATCCACTTTATGTACTTAATCAAATAAAGCACGAAAAGACGAATCTGTGGCCGCTTGAATCACCCCAATCGGAGTTCGGATGAAAAAGTTATGCCAAAAACAGTGCAGCTGACCTGCTGTCAGCGTGGCCTACGCCAACAGGGGCGTGGCCTACGCCGACTGCCAGTTCAGAATGCATATTTACTTACAAAACTCCCATTTCAACCTTAGTACTTATCCCCATGATCCGTACTAAGTTCCCAAAGCTTCTAACTGACTTTAATGAGTATTTTCTTGGGTAGCCACGACCCTTAACCCAACCCGACTCATATCCTTCGATCCATCTTCCAAGATACACTTTCATATTAAGGCCATGACTTGTGTATATTCTACTTAATTACAAGACATGGATTCATCCACATGAATCCTTGCTTCCTATGTGAAGACAAAACATTCTCTTGACACAATAGCATACATTATTGACTCGAGTTAGAAACCGAGCACTTACGGGTCAACTACAAGCCCCGACCCATCCAGTTTGTCTAACCGAATTCATGGATTCATCTAAGTGAATCTATACTCCCAATCCACATCCTATTCATCCATTCCCTTGTATTACTCTAGTCGTACCTGTGATTGCACATTCATAAAGCGTAAGCACGAGTTGGGACCCGAACCACTTACCTTAAGCTTCATGTTTTGCTTACATGTTGTTCCTTGACCCATTAGCACTTCCAAGCTTGTATCCACCTTTGCAAGCACCTAACCTTTCATTCCATGTAGTTCAATGTTATTATCAACATATAAAATCATTCTTAGCATCATGCATATCTCATTCAAGATCATCCTATCACATTGACCCCTAATGGTCATCAAACCACATTCATATGTTATGAATCATACTAAGACATACTTTTGACAAGTGATCCCCCATATAGTTCATGATTCTCATAGCATACAATATAACATAACTCAATCTAACAAGCAATGAAGCATATAGTGATTTCCATGGCATACAATATAACATACTCAACTCGTAATACAACTTTGTTGTGTACATACTTCCCCAAATTATGCAATTCCTACCTAATGTTCCTAATCCATTCATCTTGGTTTGTCCATAACAACACATAATCAAGTCATTGACATAATTTCATCCTTGACTTAGCTAGGCACATGACCAATCACTCATCACATGCTTTAATTCACAAAACTCCTACCAATTTACACCATATAACACCAATTCAACATGAAACACATTTAAACACCTTCCATGTGATGGTTTACCACTAACAACATCAAATGCATCAATTTACATGTAACTAATAATAATTTGCATACAATTGCCCTAGAATTCAGATTTGGGCATTTCATCAAACACTTGGTGTGCATACGACCTACTAAGCTCATTGTACAACCATTTTATGCATAATCATCTTCTTCCAAATTCATATCACCATAATAGTGCTAGATTTCAATTTCCATGCATACAAACATCATTCAACTATTAAGGATCAACCATTCTAACTAACATAAGAGGATTTAAACAAGAATTAGATATGGATAATTCATCCATGTCGCCACTTTCACCATAAATGGTGGGTTTCACCACCAAATCACCAAATTGATACAACCATTCATATATTAAGTTAAATTCAATGATTCTAACATGACTCTTGCTTATCATCACAAAATGTCAAAGAATCATACAAATACTAACACTACCATGTGGTTACAACACCACCAAATTCACTTCTTTAACTTACATGAGGAGTATGGAGAGTGGATGATCACTAATCTTCATCCATGCATCCAAATCCTTGCTTTGATCCCTTCAATTTGCTGAATTTAGGTATTTATTGAAGAACTCATCTTTGCTCCTTGTGAAATGTCTAAAATGAGGAACACCAGGTATGTTCCTGGTGTTTTATTCCCACTTTCTCAAACCCCCTTTCCACTTGTACAACAATGGTCCCTCAAGTTCCTACATTATTTTTAATTAGCCAAACTTGTTTATTCATTCCATTATTCCATTACTACTAACTAACCAAGTTAGTTATCCTTATTTGGTAAATCCATACATTGTATTACAAATCGCACATCTATGTAGACTTGGATTTTGGGGCGTTACTTACTAATAAGTAACATCTAACTAGGTTAACTAACTTAGTTACTTGCTAAATATCCGGGTTCACCGCTAACGGTTTATTGTTTTGTTTCTGTCCAGATTGTTCAACCGGTTCACTGATTGTTCAACTGCTTCATTGATTGTTCAACTGGTTCACTGATTGTTCAACCGGTTTACTGATTGTTCAACCGCTTCACTGATTGTTCAACCGGTTCACTGATTGTTCAACCAGTTCACTGATTGTTCAACCGGTTCACTGATTGTTCATCCGCTTCACTGATTGTTCAACCGCTTCACTGATTGTTCAACCGGTTCACTGATTGTTCAACCCGTTCACTGATTGTTCAACCGCTTCGCTGATTGTTCAACCGCTTCACTGATTGTTCAACCGGTTCACTGATTGTTCAACCGATTATATTTCAAGTAAGTTTCTCACATTTCATACTCTCATTCCATATCAAGTAACCATCCAAATAAAATATTTGGATTCGAGTTTGGGGCATTACATAACATCATGCGTACCAGGAAACCTCATGCCTACTAGATTCTGCTACACATAAGTGGTTCGCATGAAAACTAAACCACTCTAAAATGTATTACAATGTGTGTTGTCCATTGGGCTTTCACTTAACATCAATCTTGGGCCGTACAAATACGCATTAACACTTCTCTTGTAGTACAAACACTTTAGCTATCTCCATGACTTCATCCCAAAAGAAGAGAACCCCATTCAGTCCTTCATGCAACTTTTTGAGGTGCGCATCATCATTTACTCCAAGTATGAGATCCGTTTTCATCAGCTCATTACTCACAAGGCCGATCTTGCAAGCTCTCTTTGTTATAGCGGGTGATATAGTTCTCGGCACCCTCATTCTCGCATCTCCTGACGTGCAAGACTTCATTGTGATATTTCATGTGTTGGCATTGTTGATTGAACTGTAGCTGAAACTTTTTCATTAAATATCCAAAATTATCGATCCTTCCTAGCGGCAAGCTTTTAAGCTAGACCCGTGTAGGCCCCATGAGGGTCCAAACGAACATTTAACACCAGACAGGGAGGTCCACCATTAAACCCCTCCAGCCATCACTTAGGCGCTGATGTAATCATCTAGGTTTGTTGAACCATCGTATTTCCCCACTATTGATGGCATTTTGATTTTGGCAGGAATGGGGCTTTGTGATCTGGCTAGAAAATTTAGAATTTGATTGGAGCACCGTGAGATTGTACAGTTGTGTTAAGTCATCCGCGGGTTGGTACCTTACCCCCTACATGTGAACATAAGGCATCTCACGGCTATCATTGGGGGTCCCAGCTGGCCGGCTAACAATAGGAGTCGTCTAATTAGTAGCAGAAACTATTTGGCTGGTAGTGCGAGTTGGTTCCCTAGTGACTGGAAGGAGTAAATGTTTTCCTTATACATTCTTCGTGTACGTATGACTTCCCGAAGGTTGCTCAAACATGTTGGTCATCGGCCTGACTCTGCATATCTGTCTACCAACCACCCTGATATGGTAGAAGGGTGAATGGTGAGGCATACGCATAGATGTACGGAAACTTGTTGGCCATTTGGTTGGTAGGGGTGGCGCCATAGGATGGCGTTTGGTACTTAGATGCTGCTAGCAGAGGACGTTGCATAGGGTAGTACATTAGCGGGCGATACTGCCCCATGTATGGCAGGCACGTAGGCAGAGCTAGAGGTTGCACTCGCCCTTCTCCATCAAAAACATCTTCGACCTTAACTTCTTTGGTTTTGTAGAGGTTGTGTGGTGGTGAAAATATGACCAAGTGTAGTCCTGGTGTATTATTGAACGCTTGCTGGAGGGTTTGGTGTTGAAATTGATGAAGTTGGATTATTAGCCATGGGCGATTACTATGAGTGTTCCTCTTAGATTTTGGGTCCCACATATGATGCCAATGAAGAAACAAATACTTATAAGTTAGGTTGAAAGGTACTTGATTCCGGCCACTATTCTTGATTCGTCTTTCGTCAATAAATGTTGATCTACCTACTGTAAAACAGAACACCATTTTGCTCGCCAAGGGGACCCTAGGGGGCTTGTTCATAATCATCCTCTGGCGTGAGAATAAGAATTTGGTATGTGGATGTACAAGTATGGGAGAGCTTAGAGATTGTGGTATGTCTAGCTGTTACATGAGTGAGGATATTTATAAGACTGAAATCCTAGGAGAATTATGTTGAATATAAGGATTTATGCAACAGATTGTTCATCCGTTAGGAGATATAGCTCAACGGTTTGAATTATTATATAATTTCTCAATGTTTATTGGAGATTCCATATTATCAGGAGGTTTGGTGTTGACCGGTCATGCGGGGTTGCGTGGGCCCAACTTTTCTCATAAAGTTTCCGTCAGGACCTTTTTGTTATTATAATTTAACAATGGGTCGTACGTAATTTTGGCCTTATCTCATCAAAGGTCACTGGTCGGGTTTTACCACAATGTGCCTTAAGATACCAAGTTTTCTCTTCAATTTGTGATTGGCCTAGCCACTAGCTTTGCCTACAATCATAGGATTTTTGCCATTAAATGTATACGAATGATCGGGCTTTGTTTGATTATTAATAAATTCCTAAACTTTTAAAAGTCTATAAATATAAATTGAATTAAATACGATTAAATGACTTAAAATAATCAACGATCTAATTTAAGATATTGTGAACATTTATATAGTTGTCTGCTTGCTTCAGTTGTTAGGCTAACAGCTTAAGTTAATTGAGCTATTGACTGTTTCAACTGCTAGATTAGCACCTTCAGTATAGCTAACACTCACATAAGGCAACTCGTGAATATAGTATTTATAATGTCGTGAAAACCAAAACTAAATTCTGAGATTCTAACTCGTATTGTTTATATTATTTTAGTATGAATGTTGGAGAACGACTAGGTTGGTATTGTTCACCCAACTGTAAATGAAGAAGCAGTTGAACAAGAAAATTGACTGTTTCACTCATATATCATCATATATTGTAATTGATGAAAGTTTCTTTTTTAAACCTTTGAAGATTTTTTGCTTTACCATGATATCATTTTATAGAAAGATCAAACCCAGGACCTAGAGGTCCCAAGTTACTCACCAAACCACTAAATCAACATATCAAATGAAATTATGAAGATAATTACGTAACACATAGAAATTTCTAAAAGTATGGTGTAATGTAACTATTCCAAATGGAAGCAAACAAATTGTGAATTGTTTTATAGGGCAAATACCATAAAAAAACCAACCTACTTTTTTTTCTTATAAAAGTCCTTCCACTTTTATTTTGCATGTTAAAGTCCCTCTACTTTAGTTTTTTCTCACAAAAGTCCCTAAACTTTTTTTTGAATATAAAAATCCCTATATTTTCTGTTTTTTCTCAAAAAAGTCCCTTGAATTATTTGAAAAGACCGAAACAGACGTGTCTGAACGCTTTATCGAGACCGGGACGCGTCCGGATGCTTCGCCGGGGCAAGGACGCGTCACTGGGGGCGGGACACGTCCCGATGCGTCGCGGAGGCTAAGACGAGTCCAAACGCTTTACCAAGGCCAGGACGAGTTACTGGTCTAGGACGCCTTTCCGGCTCTACGACACGTTCAATCACGTTACCGGCGTCGCGACTCTTTAGGTACCAAAGTTGGAATACGTCCCGACACATTTTGGAGTCGATAGCACGTCCCAGACCAGTAACGCTTCCTGGATTCGAAAATATGTGTTGACACGTCTTGGAGCCTGTAACACGTCCTGGAGCCTATTACACGTCCGGACGCCTCCCGAGGCTGGTAACGCGAACCGACGCGCCGTGGATCCTAGTTACGCGTCCGGACGTGCTCCGTTGCCGGTAACACGTCCTGATGCGTCCCGTCCCAGTTAACGCGTCCCTGACCCGGTAACGTGTCCCGGCACGTCTCGGCCCTAGCTACGCGTTCAGACGCGTCCTCGAGCCGGTAACTCATCTGGACGATTCTCGGATCCTTTTACGCACTTTAATACGTCGCGGTGCAGGGAATGCGTCCTGGAGCCCCGGCGACGCGTCCAGAGCCTCGGTGAAGGGTCTGGACACATCCCGGCCTCGGTAAAGCGTCCGGACACGTCTTGTCCGATTTTTTTCAAAAAAAACGTGGGACTTTTTTGAGAAAAAACAGAAAATATAGGGACTTTTATATTCAAAAAAAAGTTTAGGGACTTTTGTGAGGAAAAAACTAAAGTAGAGGGACTTTAACATGCAAAATAAAAGTGGAGGGACTTTTACAAGACAAAAGAGACAATATGTTGGTTTTTTTATGGTATTTGTCCTTATATACTGTGAAACATATGAACTGTCGGTATGTAGGCAAACATAAAACTGCAGAAGTAACATGAAAGTATTCAAGAACAATCAAGCATGGCCTTCATATAATTAAATGCGTTAATGCAACCTGATTATATGATGAACAAACAATTTAGGAACCACAAAATACCTTATCTAATCTCATCATCTTCTTTAACTTATTCCATCTATGGCTCATCAATAGTTTCATCTACTTTTACTCTTGTGACTAATCAGTACACATAGAAGCACAACTAATATCAATACTGTATTGCTGTTTCATATTTAAATTATGTATCATTCTATTTTTACTAATTAACATGTTTTCAAATCCCATGTTGCTAGGGTGCTTCATGTTTGTTATCCAAAGTCAAGACGTAGATTACAACAAGAACATAAAAAGAAATCTAGGGTTCGAAACTAATTTTTTTTTCGTTTGAATTCAGAGAAATATAAGTCTCAAAGATAGGTCTAGAAATCAAACTCATATTAAATCAACAAAAAAACTTCAAAAGAATTACATAACATCAGACCCGTAAGTCTCAATAGACCGGAGAGAAGATATGCATGCTTTGGCATACCAGTGAATTGATGTTGATTCAATTCTAATCACAACGGCTCTAATTGGAGATCCCATATATAACCTAATGATATATGTCTCATTGTCTCTTACTCTTTCACAATTTTAATATTAGTGTAATTTTTTAGGGGTCATGGGACTACAGAGCTTGATGGTGAGGTTGTGGCAACTGTATGTGGAGTAATTGAGCGTGTAAATAAACTGGTCTATGTTCGCACTTTGAGAGCCAGGTATTCAGCAATCTTTTTATCTGAATTTGCACTTCATGAAAGCTAATTTCTTGATTTCGATATGATGTAGGTATAAGCCTGAGGTTGGTGATATCATTGTGGGTCGTGTTATTGAGGTAAGTTACAACTGGTTTTTTACTGTGTTGAATTTAGTGATATATTTTTACAACAGCATTGTATCCGTTCATGAATAGTAAAGATTTATAATGGCCAAGGGTTTTCTTTTTCTTGATATATGTGAAGGTGGCTCCAAAGCGGTGGAGGTTGGAGATTAATTTTAGCCTAGATGCAGTGTTGATGCTTTCTTCGATGAATCTGCCAGATGGGATCCAGGTACATCTCCCATTATGCAGTATTGAATATTGATGCTTTCTTCTATGAGCTTTCAAAACTTTTTGGGATGGAGTATTCATAGTAATCAAAGGTGCGGGGCGCACCCGAGGCGCTTAGGCATCGCCTAGGGCCTAGGCTAGAAGTGCAAAATAAGTGTGGGCCCGAGAAAAAAAAGCGCAATTGAATAAAAATATTTTTTTTATAAATTAAGTAAAGGAAAATGCAAAAGTGGTAAAATTACCAATTAAGTAAAGGATGTAAAATGTGTGCACCATTAAATAAACATAGAAATTAATTAGAAAAACATACAAGTTAAAAAAACATAGAAATTAAATAAAAAGAATATAAACTGTGTGCATCATTGTCCCACATTGGTGTGGGAGTGAATTTTTTTAGTTTATCTTGATAGTCCTCTAAGACATGTTAAGTCTTCTGATACATTTTACTCTGGCACCTACCCGCACGCAGGGGGTTGCAAAAATCAGGTTTCTGGACCGGAATTTCTTTGAACCAATGCGATGCCCGCGCGACCTGCGGATACGAATGCCGCTTCGAAAACCCAGGTCCGCAACAGGCCTCTTTTTGGCACGTTTTTTAAAACTGCACGATTTCCAGCTACACACCTTCGTCTGGTGTTACAGGGAGCAGCACCTGCGCCTCGCTTTAAAATTGCGCCGGCGCAAGAGGCGAGCGCCTCTGACAACCATGGGAGTATTGAACTAGGATAATTCTATATTTATATTCAACCAAGATGATTTATACATACAGTAGTTTTCTTTCTGGATTAAAAGGGTTACTATAATGTTGTTCTAAGCATATCTTTAATAATGTTACAACATATGTGATTTGTGTATTCTGTGAATCAACAGTGAATCTGTGTTATTTCTAAGATTGTCTAGAATTGCGTATTTTTGACATCTTATTTTATTTTTTTGATTGCTAGAGACGGCGGACGGCAGTTGATGAGCTCAATATGCGTAGCATTTTTGAAGAAAATGATGTCATCTGTGTAAGTTGTTAATCCGGTTTTTTAAAACTAGTTTATTGTTCCTTCACTTTTTTCAAGAGAAGTTTTAGTATGCAAATTACAGTTACTAAAATCAGATTCCCTATTGTTTTAATTTTTTGTTGTTAAAAAGGTCCTTAATCGATGATATCATCTAAAAACTATTAGGGCATTTTTTAAACCATTTACTTTAAAATGGGTTGATTTGTTTTATATGTTATGTCAAAACATTAAATGTAAGTAATGTTTTAAAAACTTAGTTAAAAGTGAAATGGGTCAAATAGGCTGTTGGGTTAATAAAGGCCCGATATTAAAATG
>JAOXOA010000015.1:866483-877392 GCA_028566315.1 Rudbeckia hirta
GCACCGGTTCATGTATCTAATTTAATTACATATAATAAATAAATGTTCCTATGCAAATAACTAATGTAAATGAAGATTATCAAGTCTAATAATGTGTACAAGTAGTTTATGCAAAGATATAAGTAATCAATCTCACTATACAAGCTTATCACGTACATTCTAAAAGAACAAAACATCAATTTTATCAAATAGTGGTCGATTTTAGAAATGCGCGCATCATGAGCGCATTATGCAATTTAGAGCATATCACCCTCGCATTATAAAATCGCAGCGCATCGCCTCACCTCATGCGACCTCATCAGCGCATCGTGCGCATCACACATTATGCGCGCATGATGGGCGCATTTTAAAACCAAGATCATGTATGTTCCTTTTTTTAATTGAACAACAAACCAACCTACTCTTAAAATACTCCTATGACAGCACCTTGCAGGATTTAAACCATCCACTCAAGGATAGAGTGGATACCACCATCACCAAACCATTCATATCATGTATTCGACTAGAAGACGTTCAAGAGCGTCTATGAATGACTTTTAGAACTAGAATTTTAAAGTGATTACCTTCTTTGATCCTTGATATTCGGTTTTCAGGAGTGACCATGCATGTTTGGCCGAAGTAGCAGCGGCTATGCATGAGAAGATTGATTCATCCACTGCTTGTTGGATGAAGAATAGAGCTTTCGCGTCTTGTTTCTGATAGTCATTTTGATGAACCTGGTCATCACTTGTGTCCGCGTAGTCTGTTTCCACAAAGTCCCAAAGTCCCTCTGACTTGAAAAGCGTCTTCATCTTGATACTCCAAAACTCATAAGAGTTTCCATTGAACAAGACAGGTATTTGCGGTTGCCTTACAGGGAGAAAGCTTGAGTTTGAAAACATTTTTCAAAAAAGAATAAAAGTACACCCAAGGAACCTGAGGATACCAAGATTGTTGGATTATAAGACAAAACTATAACTGAAATCCAGGAAACAAAATGATTTTTCTGAATACACTAGTGAAAAGAATAAACACATTTGCAATACAATATAAGGAGCAGGGCCGGTTCTGAGAAGTGACGGACCCTAAGGGGCTCTGTGTGGGTCCAAAAAATGGGCCCCAAAATTATTAAATGAAAAGATTTCAAAAAAGACAAAATCAGACTTAGCAAGAAATAACATGAGACCTAAGAGTTTTTATTTGGGCACCTAATCAATAGGCTATCTAATCCTTATCGTTCGAAAACTATATATATAACAAAATTTAAAAATCCGGACCGTGAGCGGTGGCACACCGGACACACCCTCAAGGCCGGCCCTGATAAATAGCCTAGTAGGTTGAACTGTAGTAAAATGTAATGGGCATTTTGACAGATGAAGTCATTTAGGGCAAACTAACATATAGAACAGCATGTGAAGCAAATGAAGTAGATACCAGTGACTTAGAATTCAAAAACAAAGTTCATGTAAGAAAGAATGAAAACTAAAGAAAATAAACAAACCTCTAACAACAGATTTAAGAGTATTTCATGTCGATGAACAGAGTCCTAATCAATTTTTTTTAATCAATTTCATTTAGTTCACAATTAGGGTTTCAAATTAGTAAAGATTGTTGGTTGGTTGTTGAATCAGATCGTACTTATGGTACCGAACGCTGTCACTTTCAGTATTATACAATAGATTTTCTCCTTTTAAGAACTTGTGTTCTTTTCACAGTAGTTTTAAAAGTTTAGATTTAATAACTGGAATGCAAAGGGATTTTTTCTTGGATGGAGTCATAGATGTGATGAATGTCTTTGTAGAGATGAAAATGATGATGGGATTAATGAACGGTGATCTCGACTTTTGTGGTTGTAGGCATATATCTTAAATCAAAACTTAGAATCTGATTAAATGTAATAAGTAACAAAGGTGAAAGTTTAGATTAAAGTATGATATTGAAATCTTGAGAAATTAATAGCCTATGTTGTTGATGTGCTTTGCCTTTATTATACAAAGTTTATATTTGCCAGATTTGAAGGTTTAATTGGTTGGTTTGATTTTATTTTGATTTTAAGAATTTGTTGGGATATTCAAGACATATATGACATATATGAATTCAATGACCATGTTATAAAATTTAGTGGGTAACTCATATTTTATATAAGTTAGCACTTCACTAATGATGAAATAATTTATCAAGTAAGAAGTATGTATCTGATTGTTTGCTTAAAACTTGTAACATCAAAATCTACTCCCATTATCAGTGTTCAACATCATATATCGTGCCTGCAAGGCTGCAATTAGGTATGGTATAAAATTTCCTTTACTTTTTTATCAGATATATATAAAACATGTCAAAAGTCTTAATTTTTCGTATTTTTAAAATGCAGGTATGGTATAAATTTTCCTTTACTTTTTTAATTATGTGTTTTCAATCGACCAAGTATTCAATCAGTCGATTAGGCCATGAAAAAAGAGGCGAGTTATCCAATTATAACATATTACTAATTGCATTAGATGATATAATATTAGATGAAACCATACCAGAACGCTGCATAGTGGCTGCTGCAACTGATATTGTGAGGAAGTATAATATTATTATATTGATTTAAGTATCTATTCTTTACTTGCATATTGTTATGTTTGTCATATTGTGCAGTTATATGCCCAAAGAAGGGGAATTAATGTGCTTGCTGAGCTTGATGTTCCTGGACATGCTCGATCCTGGTAATCTCTTCTCTAATAAAAAAAAGTCCAAAATTGACATCTAGCAGCTTCACATTTCATCTTAGAAACACTTTCCCGCCTAAGCCTATTTTTATTTGGAATCTATTGACACTCGGATCATTTGGCCCATTTTGATAGAATTCGGATCCATTATGATAGGGATCCGCTAACGAACAAATAACAAACACGAACGGAGACGGATTGCTTGGCCGACCAAGTCAATCTCGCCGGATAATTCCTTGCCGGCCCACCGGATCAAGAGTAAACAAGAACAACTTGTTTAAAAGATAAACTTAAAATTTTCAATCAACTAATCCAACCAAGAGTCTTACAAAATATAAATAACCAAACAATTCAAAGTTCAAAAACAAAGATAATTAAAATTCAAACTAAAGATAATAAAGATAAACTAATCTCTTTAACTGGTTGGATTATCCACAACTTGTTAGCCCATTAGCCACTTTCACGGCCCACATAGCTCGGCCCAACCTGCTTGTCGTTTGTAGCCCGATCGGTATCACATTATATATTATCATAACCCGCCAAACCTTAAATCCAGTTCCACACTCTTTTTCATCGCTGTCGATCTCCTTTTCAAGATCATAATCTAATCCAACCGGTCGGTCTTCTTGTGGTTCAAGGTTTGTTTTTCTTTTTTTAATCTTGTATTTATTTACTGATTTTCTGTTCAGATTGCTTCTAAACTACTCTCAATTTCTTCAAGCTTTTGCTAATCAACGCATACAACAATCCCTACATACTTACGATTTCTATGATTCTATGTCAGAAGATGATTTCTGGAGCAACAAGATGATGTGCAATCCATTCAATTTAGGGTTGTTAAAACTTGCCACTCTTATGGGCTATGATTAACAACCGATTTTCTATAACTTTTTTGTAGTGGCTATTTGTTAAAGGTTAGAAGTTAACAACATATGAGTATCTTCTATGCCTCAGATTCTTTAAAAATTCTTGGTGCATGTGATTTAGGCCACAACACATCTCTGCAGTACCTTTTTTACTCTAAATGTGATTGTAGTAAATGTGCATCCATTGACAATACAGCTGATAACTTTGTATGTTCTTTTGTGTTCTTGAGTTTTCATTCATTCACAATTAGGTAGTGACTAGGCCCAACCTATTGGGATGTTTCACACTAATTACAACAATGCCATTCTCAGAGCTTTATGTTCTGTAGTGTCTCTTGAAATCTTTGTGGTCAATTTGAGCTTTATGTTCCGTATACCTCAGAATTTAGACGGAAACTTATTTCTCTCCAGATTAATTAATTGTCTAATCATAAACATTACGTTGGTTGTAGCATTGATGATCAAACAATCGATTGTTATAAGCTCTAACTTTTATAAGACTTGAAACCTTTATTGTGACTAATGTTCTTCATTATATGCAGCTGAGATTGTTGTGGCTAAGCAACATGGTTTGGCAGAGGTCTCTGATGTGCTTGTGTTCATGGAGGAGAAAGTGACTCTCGCCCCTCATTTGATTTGAACCCTGCCCATGTACGATTGTAAAGATTTTTGGATAAAGCTCACGAAAGATGATTCATTTTTTTCTCAAAATATTTTGTTGGAAAATTGGTTTTTAAAGGTACCAAGTTTTCGTACGTGTGTAATGTTACCATGAATTAGCATGATGACAAACAATTATGTTTAGGTTTTAAAAAAGACAGTTTTCACTTTCGGCTTGTTTCGCGATGACATAAATAAAAGTCAAGCAGAGTCACTTTCAAGAGTTAGTTTGTTTCCAAAACATGTTTTTTCACATGGACGAATGTACGTCTCTCTTTCACGAACCGAGTTACAAACCACAAATGTTTTATATAAAGAAATATTAGACATCTTTAGATTAATGCATTTCTTTTTGTCAAATATTTTTGATAGTATTTATATTTTTAGTGATATGTAAAGCTATACTTATTTATCTAATTTATTAGTATAATATACATTCTCTTATTTATAAGTCGAACCGTCCATCGGACGGGCTTTAACCTAGTTTTTACAATAAACAAAACCATTACTTTTGTTACAATTTACTTGATATAAAAAATTAATTATCATAAAAGTAATGTATAGTCTATTGTTATATGTATGAAAATTCATAAAACAAGTTCTGTTAAACAGATTAACATTAACAACTAACTATGTACATATATGAAACTTAAATTCTAACTAATGTTAGTTTTTTTTAATGACGGTTTGCTATATGTCAACATGTTAAAAGGTAAGCGTGTCAAATACCATTTCGAAATATGAGTCTGTCAAATGTCAAAATCGAAAACATAACACTGTTAAATACCAATATCCCATAATAATAAAGCATATTAGGACATTATATTTTTCGGTTTTCTCTTAATTCGCTAGTATGCGTTCCAATTCGAACCAACACCGCCCGCCATAAAACACGAGGAAAGCTCACTAGTTAGTAATCAAAAGTGAAACTAAAAAAAGCACTACTATGATTTTCGACATCACAAGGTAGAAATCATTGATGCTGGGATTTAGTTACTAGAATTTAATCAGTTTCGCCTTTGTTTTTTTTAATCGGGCCCTAGGATTACCTAATTAACACTTTAGGATGTTTTCCAATTTTGATACAAAAACATTCAACTCTGACCAAAACTGAACCGAACCAAACCAAACCGGAGCTTAATACACAATAACTTCTTCCTATAGATGATCTACTCAAAATCGAAAACGTATCTACACGACTATACTACAACAACACCAATGACGACAAACCCGGCATTCAATCAACCCTGAACCGCCAATTCTTGCAAATGCTCGATAAACACCTGCAAGCTCACATCATCGGTCATTATAACCTCAGACCCCTCCACCACATAACTCGACTTGTGTGTAACCGAAGGGTTCAACTTGGCTAAAAGAAACCTAGCCTGACTACTATGCTGATCACACTTGATTAGCTTTGGAACCGGGATCCGTTGGCCCACGAGCTGCTCTGCCTCGACCTCTGGCGCTTCTAACAGCTTTCTAAAACTCTCATGGTTCGGGTCACGGTCATAGCCCAGCTTCTTCCACTGAGCTATCTTGGACCCGTAGTGAATAACGACATAAAAATAGGAATCAAATAGCAGAATTACATCCGGTGACAACGAGCAGACATCTAAAAGGACGGGAATTGGAGGCCCGTCAAATGAATACTGGGAGAGAGTCGGTTGAATCATTATTAACGACCCCACGACTCCTTCACGGTTCAACATCAGTTGAAAAAACGTGGTTTCATCAGGACTGCTGTTGAACACGTCGATAAATTGAGACCTTCGTAAGTGATACATGAACTGCGGGTAAAGAGAGAAAGTCGTAGAAAGACGAAACGATGACGGGTCTTCCGGGATGTAGTCCCCGAACTTTGATGCAAAACGAATTAGCTCCTTATCGAGCCATCTTACCACCTCTCTTGGGAAATTCTTCCTGGTTTCATGGACCGCAAGTCTAGCCATGACTGCACCAGCCGTTTCTTGGTCAAAACCAGCAGCGATTTCTGGTGCACCGCCACTAACCCATCTTCTAGCTGCTGACGTTACCCGTTTTCGAATTCCCATGTTTCCGTGTCTGTATTTTGTTATAAACTGTATAAAAAACGCAGTCCCGGGCTGTGGTCTTTGTTCTTCGCTTACTTGAAAAAAGAACGCGATGCAGGTTTTATCAGTTATTGTTCCAAGCTTCCATGTGTTGGTTCCGCCTTCACCGACCTCCTTCTCGCTCACTGAAGCGTTCTTTTTATGGAGAGAAACACAGGGACCAATGGCCCCACATATTTTCACACCTTTCGTGGTAACTATCTCGATGGTCGCATCGAAACACATATTCAAGAACCCTTGTTCGTCATGACAAAAAATGTGGCGTAAGCATTTTCTGAATTGATCCGATTCGAAGGATTCTGCCAGCATTATGAACCCACCCGATTTCTCCACTGGGACCCGCATCTCCGTTACTCCAATTTGATCAAGAGAACAAGCAAAAAGATCAAAAACCATGGACAGATCCGTCATTTTCTCTGATATTTGTTTGTAAAACTCACAAGATTTCCAGTAGAACGGAGCGTGACCACTGTTGATGTCTCGGTGTGTTCTGATGGAGTTATTGAGGTCTTGGCTTGCGATCATGCCTGGTCCCATGGTTGCGGGCCCAGATGTGAAAACCATCACACGGGATCCGGTGTGGACCGAGCATCCTTCTAGAAGGGCTATGGCAACTAGTATTGCGGTACCTGTACATCGTGGAGAGCGATGACCCGGTTTGAGTGGAGGCGAATGGTGGATATCTTCAATAGCTGTTGCAATATTGAACTCACATTCGGAAACCGGTAAAATAAGACCATGTTTTTGTACCCCTTGTGTTTTTCCAAGTTGTTGCTTTGTACCCAGAAGATCTATTATCTGATAATGTAAATAAAAAAAAAAGATAAACAGTTAAAGAGTGTAAGAAACATTGCAAATCTATGAAAACATAATTATGAACACAGTAAGAAATTCCATACCCTTTTTACAAATTTAATTATTTACAAATCAATTTAATTCTACAAGATCAAAAATTGAGTTTCCATGGTAATCTTTTCACCTGTTACGACTAAGAAATAGCTTAGAGACTTAATCTATAACAGAGGGATGCAAATGATCTTAAATATAAATTAATTTGAAACCGTATCTGTGTTAATCCCCATGAAGCGTCTGTTTTCGAACCACTTTGTGATCACATAGTATTTGGTGATATCATGTTTTGTGTTAAGCTTCAAGTTCACTCATGTCAAAAAACTAAATGTGCTGTGCAGTCAGAATTATAATTAACCTTGCAATCTTTTTGTACATTTGATGTTAAGAATTCACTAAAGTTAGTCGTTTGTGACTAATTGGTTGGATTAAGAGTGGGACGAGGAGTTTATAACAAACCATCCCACATAAAAGAAGTTTAAGAACCTCATAAGCCTTTGAATTAAACAGGTCCTCAAAGTAGGAAGATCTTTATCAGTCTCTTTTTCCTTAGTGGCCTCATCATCAGAACATTCTTCGATAATCACATCGTCTAGATCATCATAGTTCTCTTCAGGTGTAGGAAACTCGCATGTTGGTTTGAACGATTCATCTGTACGAACGTCTTTCTCGTTCACCTCGAACAGCAAAGCAATGGCTGTTGCATCCAAACAATGTAGATTCCCATACACATACATAGCTTGTACCACCCAGTCCCATCCATGATAAAAGATCTCTCAGTCTACTTCATACAGAGGGGAATAACATCCAAATCATCAACATGTGCATCGGTTGATGTTCTCTCTTGGGACTCCCCCTGAGGTGTAGAACCCTCAATTCGTGGTACCTCACCCGAAGTGGTGTGAAAATTTTTGGATTGAGAACCGGAAGCACAATCCGGATCAGTCGGATCATCTCTACGTTTGGTCCTTTGCTCTAGCCTGCACGTCTCTGGTACTGGTTCGTGCCATTCACATCTCTGGATAGTGTTTAGCTATCTATTCAACAACAGACTTTAATCTCATATTTTCAGCACGCTCAGTATCAACAAATTCCATCAGAGTTTTAATCTTGTTTGTCTGTGCCCGAGCCAAACCCTTCATAGCATCATTCTGTCTTGACATGTATTTAAGAACTTCATTCTTTGACTCATCTCGTTCAACTAACACACGAATACGTTGATCCTTCTCCTCATCACGTTTCATTAAAATTTTAATCATTGTCATAAGCTCACTCACTTGAGCAGCTAAAGAATGTACACCAGAGGGTTCAGTATGCGATGCAACCTGTGCAACACGAGGTTGAGCAACGCCTTTCCCTTTAGTTGCTCCCACTCCCTTACCTCTACCACGACTAGACCCGCCTTGGTCATCATCATCATAGTCATGTCTAATCACACCGGGGTTAATGTTCTCGACCTTTGAATCACTATCCTTATGTCTCCAACGATTACCATCTGGAGCAACATAATCTGGATTGGCGAGATGACCAACCAATCTCTTTACCCGCGGTTTGTCTTGGCGGTATCGATAAGTGTTAATCTTCGAAAATGTATCAACCTTCATTTGACTCAGCTTCAGTAAGTCAGATTCTTGCTTTAACAGCTCAGGATGTTGTGCATCCATGATCATTTGTATGAACCTCGAATACATCAGAAACTTGTCTTTGTGGTTAGGAATATTCTTCTCAGTCGATTGAAAATGTATTCAGAAAAATTGAACGGCTTGTTGTAACACCCCGGATTCGTAAATAAGTTATTAATCATAGGTTAGTAAGATAACCATGATTCGGGCCGAGGAAGTGGCCCAGGTAGGGATTAGTCATCCATTAGTTGTACGACATAGATCGTGTTTGAATGAACAAGAGTGGCCGGGAAGACAGGTTGTTGGGGTTGGGGCCAATTAAAGCGATGTCGAGGATCGAAAACGAGCCATTAGTTGGTTAACTATGCTCGGGACATCAAATCGAATCGCGCCTTCACCCATTGTTAATATTTTCTAAGGTTTTAGACCTTTGGAATCGATCCGGCCCGCACGCAACATGTCGCTACACATGAAATACGAAAGTAAACAAATCCGGCCCGTTTGGCAATATAGCGGGGTGCTATATTGCAAACGCTTGGCAGCTTCTTAGACAGCACCTGGTAGGGGTGTTCATCGAAGCCAATATCGAATAATCGAATTATTTTGTTTTTTATCACCATTCGAATTCGATTCGTATTCGATTAAAAATTGAAGTATTCAAATCAAATTCATATGCGATTCAAAACTCATATTTGAAATTCAATTCGAATTCGTATTAAAACTCGAATTCGAATCAAAATTGAATAATTTAATCTACTTTAAAGTCGCCTAAAATATGTTAAAACCTACTAGAAATTAAAGGTAACAACAAGGCCGACAAATCATAATATTAGATAATAATAAGTTCAAAATTAAATACCAAACCATAGGGCATAAGGTGAGACGAGCTGTAGTGTTGGGATGATATTGATACATATTTGGTGAATTAGCAATTTAAGCATGACTATAACAGTTATGTGGATTGTGCTTGGACATAATGACTATAACAATTAGGTTTGAGACTGGGTTTGGACATAATGACTAACAATTGGGTATGGGACTGTGCTTGGACATAATAGCTAGTTATTTATGTTATATATAAACTTAACTTCGGTTCATATATATATATATATAAATAGGGGAGGGTGGGTTAATATATGTGAAATATGTGTGGTGGGTTAAGGGACGACTTATCTCCCAAACCAAGTATATCTACGTATGGTAGGACAATATATCTCCGTGTGGCAGGGTAGTATATATCTGCATGTGGCAGGGTAGTATATATCTGCATGTAGCAGGGTAGTGTATATCTATGTATGGCAGAGTAGTATATATCTACGTGTTGTAGGGTAGTATATAATTATGTGTAAGGCAGGGTAGGATCTACGTCTGGCAGAGGGATATAATTAGTTATGATGTACGTGTTGTAGGACTAATTGATTAGGTGATTATTTGTAGTTAAATTGATTATGTAGGTATTGGCTAGGTGATTCTCCTACAGCAGAGTTAGTAAATCCTCTCATTGGGCCTTTTCCTCTTCCGTGCGGGGGTAGACCAGCCATAACCTGTCAAATGTCATTAATGCAAAACTTATAATTAATTAATGACTCCAAAATCAAAGAAATCACGAAAATCAATACTAGACTCGAGATTTCTACTTAACACTTAGTGTGCTAGACTCGAGAGTACTTAAAGAGTACAGAGTAGCAATACTGTTGAGCCAAGTTCAAGATTTGAGTTCGGATAGGAGGTATCCAAATCTCTCAAACTATAGCTCTGATACCAACCTGTCACGCCCCGGATTTTCATGGTCGAATAGAACATGCCCAGATCGACCGGGGTTAGCTCGTGTGACAAATATAGCATACAGCATGCGGTAGCGGAAGTTACATATAGTATTTAAAATATCATATTCACATAAAATTGAAAAGTGTTTCAAATTGTGAACATAACATTTATAGTCAAAGGAAGTAGCACAACGATACTACATAATAATAATAAACATGACATCATCGGAGCAGCGCCGAGTTGCAAGCTCGGATCCTCCGGACCACCTGTGCCCCTTCTGTATGGGGTGTCCAAAATCCTGAAATTCAACCTTTAGAAAATACGTCAGCACAAAGCTGGTAAATACACCTAACCGACTCAAA
>JAOXOA010000015.1:1277423-1289836 GCA_028566315.1 Rudbeckia hirta
TTAGCGGTTCTTAGGTAACGGTTCTAGGTTGGAACCGACAAGCATTAAACATGTTTTTTAAAATTGACAATTATATAGAAGGAAAATCAAAATTAAACCCCAAACACATAACTAAATTATCATGTGGTTATGAGAATTTTAACGAAAGACATAACTAAAAGAACTACAACAGTACATCAACGTAAATTGTTATTACTAATTTAGGTATTTTAGTTATGAATGAAAATTGGATTTGGAAAATACCTTAATAATTTAAATGACGATGAGAAGAATTTTAAAGGTTACTTGTTTGCGGATAGGTGAAACTTGGAAGCATAATCTAGCAAAAAATTGAATGATTTAAATACTTTTATCTAAAGCACATTTAATATTAAAGTTGTAAATTTCTAGATTTTTTTATATATTCGGTTCTAACGGTTCTATATCTGGACCCGCGGTTTCAACCGGAACCGAACTGGGAACCGTTTATGCAAAAATATGAGAACCGGAACCGATCCGTTTATGCACAAATTCGGATCGGATCCAACGGTTCGGTTTCGGTTCCTCGGTTCTAGCGGTTCGAACCGTGATTTGCTCACCCCTAACCGGAACCCTAGATTCTCATTCAAATCTTGTGAAACCACCCCAACCACCATCGGCTCCAGTCATCCTCCTTTTTTGTTTGTTTCAGCCGGTGGCTTTAAGCAGCCACCAACACCGTCGCATACACATACACTCATAGATCAACATAGTCATGTTTCAACCATATCTATATGATTTAAAATTATTAAGAATGAACTATAACCTTTGCATTTTCAACCTAATAGTTTCTCTACCCTGTGCGTTGCGGCAGTAAAAACATTCCTCACTAGTGAAAGACGGCGGTAAAAACATTCCTCACTAAGTGAAAGACTAAAAGACTAAAAGGTAAGCATTACATGTGTGTAAATTGAAGGTGATGTTGAACAAAGAAAAAAACCACGAATAAAGATCAATGCATTTCATAGCTTAGAAGCAAACTTATATATGTATTTATATATAATAAACTAATATGTAGGCATATCAAAAGAAAAAACTATGATTTACTTGGTTAAAAACTATGATTTACTTGGTTTAAACAAATATATTTATACGGTTGTTTACGGTGGAGGGAGTGGTGGGTAGGAGAAAAAAAACCTTCACCAATTAAAAAAAGACATCTCAACATGATGCATTTTAGTCTTGAAGAAGCCAAGAGGAGGGGGTGGAAGCTTACGGCTTCAAGAGTGAGTGCGGTAGAAGTGGAAGGTGAGGGTGGAGGGAGTGGTTTAGTGAGGCTAAAAAAGTCACACCAATAACATGATGCCACATCAAATAGAGAGGAAAAAGCTTCAAAGAAGCCAAGTAGTGGTGGTGGGGATAGCCACGGCTTCAAGGAGAGAAGAAAGAGAACCCACACACAACATGTGAAACCGTTACGGGTGAAATGGAGCGCCGCCAGCTTGTGAGCTAAACCAGCCGCTGAACCCAAGTTGATGGCGGTGAGCGGCTAAATCACCCTTGGAAGCCAACGACTTAAATATCCATGACTCCGTCCAGCCTGATAGGTTACAACTCTCACACAAATACACAACCTCTACGGTTAAAATCGAAAAAAGGAGAAACAACGGCTTGAGATGCTCCCCCAAACCAAACACTGGCGGCCATCGGGTAGAAAAGCCGCCCAAGCCACGGCTATTTTTGTCAGCCATTCCTCCCAACCTTAGTAAAGCTATTAAAAGTCTGAATTTTTGAGTGGTTGCTTTATTGGCCTAATGTTTGCATTATTTGGTTCTAATGGCTTTCGCTTATGACAGATTGTAGCCAAACATTATTTGGTTCTCATGCTTTTCGATGATGACAGATGCTAGATAATTCAATTTCTGAGAAACTTTGGATTTCAAACCCATGTAAAAGAAGGGTGACATCAGACAGTAAAAGGGACTCCAGAAAAGGTTCAATGAAAGAGCAAGGACACTAAATCCATAAATTGCGCTGATAATCTTACCTAAATCTAGGATACAACAGAAACGGTTCGAGAGATTTCATGGGGATGCAACAAAAAAAACGGTAGCACACAAAATCCCCAAACGCGGTTCATAATCTAACGTAAATTAATCTAACAGTAGAACAGATTTCATAGGAAGGTAGATTTACCTGACAATATAAGCGAGCAGACGGCAAACCGAACGCCTTCCTGTAGCAAAACTGCAGGGGGTAAATCGTGTAAGTTAGGAAGCCACATATTGAAAGCAATAAGAGGGAAAAAGGGGAAAAAAGGAGGATGTGCATAAGGTACCACAGAAAACGCGGCGAGAAGAAGATGACTGAGCGAGAAGGTGTGGATTGCAGGTAAGACCAAAGTATGAAGAAGAAGAAGGGCGCGTGGCAATGAATGGCAGGTATCAGGAGTAAACGTGGCATCAACTGAGGTAACATTTTAGAAAGCTTCAGAGAGTTGGACGTAATGCAAGAGAAGATGTTCGAATAGCTACGGTAGTTTATAGACTAAGTATCAAAGTTGCTTTTTTATATTATATATAATTACAACTTTGCCAAGGAACTTTTTGGTTTTTTTACATGCTCACTTTTTTTTAGATTTAATAATTTAACAACATTTGTTTTATAGTTAACTTTTTATAATAACCTATAAATTTTAAGAACTTTATTTTCTTTAATTTTTTAACTAAATTATTTTTCTAGCTCCTCTATTTTACACTACCTTTTCCGTTTACCTTAACCTATTTACTTCTCTATCACTAAAAATTTAATAAAGTTACTTTTTTGTCAATTTACACTATAACCCATAAACTTAATTAAAATTAACTTTAGGTGTCGGCTTTTTATGTGCACTTATTGTTGCGGTATCGTTACGAACCGAATTTACAATTTGACACTTTTCCTTTATATTTTATCAATTTACACCATATTCACTAAACTTTAATAAAATGACCTTTATGTTTTGATGGTTTTTTATGCGTGTGGTTAATTATGCAGCTATGTTTAAATTTTTTTCCTTGACATTCCAGTACGTTTTTATGTTTTTTTGATGGATGTAAAACACTTATTTATTCCGTTGCTATTCCAATTGTCGGTATTACACTGACACCGTCACAACACACGGGTAAAAATACTAGTTTACATATATAAAAAAATCTCAGGCTAACGCAGGTTTAGAACCTATGCATCAATGGAACAACTCATAAATACCACAATATCCGCATCAAGAATGAATTTCTTATCCTTTCTTCGATTAATTATATAATATAAAATTAGAATTCACATTGCCACGACCTTTAAGTGTGTCTACCAATTTTTTAAACTTTTCACTTTATACCTTTATTTTTTTATATTAATTAATTCATAATTTACATATATAACATTAGATTTTAACTACTTTACTTTTTGTTTCTATTCTTTAACTAATTTGTGTTTCTGTCCCTAGTCTTTACTATTCTCATTTACACAACTGAACATTACCTAAGTTACGTTTCTACTCCGAAATAAAGATATTTTCTTTTGCACTTTCTTCGCTTTTTTCATGTAAATTTACATTTTTATCATAGCCATTTTTTATATCTTTTTTTGGTTGTTGTATCACAATTTAGCAAAACTATACGCTAGTTTGAATTGCAACGAAGCGCGGCTAACATCTCGTTAATATATATAGTAAACCAGAAGAAGACGAAAACCATAAAACAAAAAGGCAGTTGCGGCCCAACCAGCCAGAGATGGCAAAACGGGTTTTTAATCTGAATCCGGGTGTAGTCAACAAAGTCAGTAACATGGTCTGGGTAAAAATCGATTCCGGTTTTTGTTTGGATTTTGGCTGGTTTTGGGTAGGCTTTTGACCAGGTAGAGGTGGAATCGGTTCCAGTGGGTTCGGGTTCAGTTACAGTACTACTAAAAAACTAATAATTTGTAGGAATTATTGGTTCGGGTTGGGTAGGAACCGGTTCCGTGTCTTGTTGGCCGGATTAGGGATGAGCATTTGCTACCAGGCATCGGTACCATATCGATTTTATTACTGAAACGAGTACTTTCGGTACCGACTTTTTGTGTTTTTCAGGATTGGTATTTTCGGTTCGGTACTAGTATTTAATCGAATATACCCTTGAATACCGGTACGGCGGTACCATCCCGGTACCGTATCGATACTGAACCATACCGGGTACTTTCGGTACCGGTACCAACTTTTGGGGAATTCCGAGATCAATATTTTCGAGATCAATACCTGTCGATACCAGTATGGCACCGGGCTCATCAATAGACCGGATAGGGTTGGGACCCTACTTTTTTTTTACCATCTTTAGTTCATTTGGGGTTGTAAATTATTAATAATAACTAGTTGGTTCACACCACGCGTGTTATGTGTTTCGGACATGTATGTATTTAAAGCATTTTAATTTAAATAGAGATTACGACGGATGCAACCTGGTTGGCCTATTTTGACCACTTCGGGCTGCCGTACACGTAACGTAATAGCATCATCTCCCATAAATGTCAATATACCCACAAATGTCAAATGACCAAAATGCAAGTATTGCTTCATCAAACCAGAGTTGTCACCCTAACCGGACCGAAGAAGCACACACACATGGCGGCGCAAAGCAGAGCTCCCAACCAAGAAACCAGCCAAAATGAGAACCAAGGGCTACACAAACCCTTATATACCCACAAACACAAAATGCTCAAACTGCCCCTCGCTCGCAAATTACAAAACTACCCCTCACTGGCAAATCACTAAACTGCCTAATTCACAGTTCAAATCAGTTGAAGTTAAATAGGTAATATAATTTCACAAATGTCATGGAATCATTGAAGGGATAACATCCAAAAACCATATTCATGGTCGGTCATCAAAATTGCCCAAGTCAAGTGCAACCAAGCCCTCTCAGATGAGAAGATCTCCATCATCATCGAGCTAAGAAAATGAAAAATATGCAAACAAAGCCCTCTCAAATGAGAAGATTCTCATCATTATCGAGTTAGCATACTCGAAAGCCCAAAATTTTAATCATAAAAAGCCAAAAAAAGGTCATCGATCTGAAAACCCTAAAGGGTTCAAAGAGGTTGTGACAACCTCCGAAAACAGCACGCCGACAAATGCTAAAGAGGCGGAGCCGCCATAAACGGCTGTAAACCATTGAAAACAACCATAAAGACATCAATCTATGACAAAACCGATACATGCAAGCACCGTGATCCCACCTCCATGGAGGTGAGTGGTTTCAAGGACTGATCCAAGAAAACATGCAGCATAAAAGCACCGACAATCATTTCCTTAGAAGTCATATATTGTTTCTCTTATATTTATATCAAATTAATAATTATTTTTGAAACTAATTTTTAAAATTTTTATTTCTTTTTTCTCAATTGATAAAGGACGGTTTAGAGCTGTGAAAGATGAATACAATAGGTTTAGAGATCGAAAGGAAGGAAATGAAAATAATCTGTTATGAACACTCAAGAAATGCGAAAGATAGATTTGGTCTAAAATCTTCATCTTCTGAGTTTGTATGATTTTTACACGTAAAGTATGATCATTAAATGTGTAAATTTGATTGTAGACGACAACTATATGACGGATGGCACGCTAGAAAAACCAATTGACTGGATTCCAGGGATGACCAATCTTCGTTACAAAGATGTTCCAAGCTTCATTAGAACAACGGATCCGAACGATATCATGTTCGATTTCATGGGAGAGGAAGCCCAGAATAACTTGAATGCACCTGCAATCATCTTTAACACGTTTGATGCATTGGAACACAAAGTAGTAGAAGCAATTGCTTTAAAGTTCAACTATCCGAATATCTACACAATAGGCCCTCTTCCTTTACTAGCCAAATATGTACCGGACGACAGTCCGGTACAATCTCTCAACTCGAGTTTGTGGAGGCCAGACTCGAGTTGCTTCCATTGGCTAGACCAAAAGGAAGAAGGGTCTGTAATCTATGTCAATTATGGTAGCATAACTACCATGACTGATAAACACTTTGTCGAATTCGCATGGGGCTTGGCAAACAGTATGCAGCCGTTTTTATGGGTGGTTCGACCTGATGTGACGATGGGGGATTCGACAGTGTTGCCTGGAGAATTCTTGGAAGAGATCAAGGATAGAGGAATGTTGGTGAGTTGGTGTGATCAAGAAAAGGTTTTGGCCCACCCTTCGGTTGGTGCGTTCTTATCGCACTGTGGATGGAACTCGACGACTGAAAGCATACTAGAAGGTGTCCCGTTGATTTGTTGGCCGTTCTTTTCGGATCAACAAACGAATTGTGGATTCGCGTGTAACGAATGGGGGATTGGGATGGAGATAAATCATGATGTAAAGAGAAATGAAGTTGAAGTTCTTGTTAGGGAGATGATGGAAGGGAAGAATGGGAAGGAAATGAGAAGAAAGGCTGGAGAATGGAAAAGAAAAGCAAAAGAAGCTACTGAGATTGGTGGTTCATCATATAATAATTTCCAAAGGTTTATCAAAGAGGCCCTCCATTACCATACTTGATGCTTATTATTTGTGTCTTTCTTTTTATCTGCATGCTGCTTGGTTTTCAATATGTGTAAATTGCAGTTTTCGATTTCATGCATAATCTTGAATTATTACTATATCCACATATACCTTTTTGTTATCTCCTATACTTGATTGTAAAATCATGTATTAATTGTTGGATTTTATCGACATATATCTCTTGTATTTATCTCTTTTGTTAATTATCTCTTAAAGAAAGGATAAGCTAGATTAGAGATAAGTTAGAGGTAGTTAGAGTTATCTGTTATCTCTTAGTTTGATTTCCTGATTTCCTCTATATGTACCGATACTGTTTCATCAATTAAATCAGATCTGAATTTGGTGAATTAGCAACTTTGATACCAATTTACAGGGTATCAGAGCAGAGCTTTGAATCCTAAAAACAATCTATTCGGCCATGGCTGGAGACGAACAACCTCAAGGCAGCAGCGGCAAGGATGGCGACAAGAACACCTCTGCTGATTCACCTTATTATCTACATGCTTCCGATTACCCCAGGCAGATGCAGGTCAACGATCTCCTCACCGATTCAAACTACAACGATTGGATCCAGGAGATGACAAACTTCTTATTTGCGAAAAATAAGATTGGCTTTGTTGATGGATCGATACCGAAACCAGAAGCAACGAAGGAAAATTATAAGGCATGGATGCGCTGTGACGCAATGACAAAGGGTTGGCTGACCACGGCTATGGAGAAGGACATCCGATGTAGCGTGAAGTATGCCAATACGTCTGCTGAAATCTGGAGAGACCTGCAGGAAAGGTTCGGTAAACAAAGTGCACCACGGGCTTATGAACTGAGGCAAAATCTCACGATTACACGACAAGAAGGTTCATCCGTTTCCGCGTGCTACACCAAGCTTCGAAGCCTATGGGACAAGATTCAATCCGTGTCTCCCGAACCGCGATGTACCTGTGGTAAATGTTCGCTGAGAAAGAACGATTATACGAGTTCTTGATGGGGCTTGACCCAGATTTTTCCACCATCCGAACCCAAGTGCTGGCTATAAAACAAACGCCATCATTGGGGGAGGTATACCATTTGGCTGCTGAGGATGAACAGCAGCGAACCAGTGCTGGAACAAAGAAGACCCAAAACGATGTGGCTGTTTTCCAAACCCAATCCCGCCGTGACGCACAGAAACCAAAAACCGGCACGAAGGAGCCCAAGCGTGTCATAGCAAATGAAGTCGTTGAACATTGCACGTTCTGCAACAAGGATGGGCACAAACGAGAAGAGTGTTTTAAGCTCGTTGGATACCCAGAATGGTGGCCCGGGAAGGTGAAAAACGAAAAAACAAAGGGGAAATCAGCACACGTCGAGACTGAAACAAACAGCATAGCAGGCCTCTCCGACGAACAATATGAGGCACTTCTGAAACACTTTACGCATGCGGGAGAGAAATAAGGTGGCGAAAGAAAACCCAAGGTCAACATGGCAGGTAAAATAAACTCCGTCTCTAGTGCTTGTGACGATTGGATCATCGACTCAGGGTCAACCGACCACATAGTTCATAAAATTGATGATCTCGAGATTAAAAGTAACAGTGATCTTGATTCCAAATGGAGAACATGTGTCGGTAAAAGCCAAGGGTAGTTGTACCCTTACGGGAGGAGCCAAAATTGATGAAGTCCTGTATATTCCTGATTTTAATTGCAATCTTCTCTCGGTTAGTCAATTAACAAAGGACTTACAATGTGCAATGATCTTCTTTCCAAACTTTTGTATCATGCAGGACTTACGCTCGAAGAAGATGACTGGAGCGGGTAGCTGTGTCAATGGTCTCTATCGTATGGGCATGATCAATAAAGAAAGAAGAACAATGTTGACAAAGGTTGATTCCAAGACTTGGCACTTGAGATTAGGGCATGTTTTTTATTCTAAGTTATGTCGAATTGAGTTTTTGGACAAATTTTCATTTAATTTTAAAGACACCATTTGTGATACTTGTGTTAAAGCAAAACAAACTCGCTCCACGTTCCCTAAAAGCATGATTAAAACAAATGGTTGTTTTGAATTGATTCACTGTGATATTTGGGGAAAGTATAGAAAGCCAACCACAACGAGGGAAAGTTATTTTTTGACCATCGTGGATGATTTTAGTTGTGCCGTTTGGTTATTTTTTGTCAAACACAAAAACGGTGCCAGTGATTGTCTTAAAACTTTTCACAAAATGATAAAAACTCAATTCGGGAAATCAATTAAAAGGATAAGGTGTGATAACGGGGAGAATTCACATCAAACCGCATGAAAGAGTTTTACTCACAAAAGGGGATCATGCTTGAGACGAGTTGTCCACACACACCTCAACAAAACGGTGTTGTCGAACGAAAGCATCGACACATCCTTGAGGTTGCTCGTTCTCTAATGTTCCAAGCTAGTCTCCCAAAGAAATTCTGGGGAGAATGCATTGACACCGCCATCTATATCATCAACCGGGTTCCGTCAAAAGTTATTGGGCACAAGACACCGTACGAACTTGTCTTCGGTGAAAAACCGGACCACAAACACATGCGAACAATGGGGTGTCTCGCATATTATCACAGTACGCTGACAGGGGGAGATAAATTCGAACCACGAGGACGGCCGGGAGTGTTTATTGGCTATCCCCAAGGAACCAAAGGATATCAAGTCTTCGACATAGTCAAAGGGAAAACAGTTGTTTCACGAGATGTGAGGTTCGATGAAAATAGCTTCCCTTTTTCAAAACTGAAAGAAGCTGACAAAGGAAGTAGCATGTTCGATGTCCCAAAATGGTATGAAGAAGACTTCTCAAACATTGTTGAGGAGGAACCCAAAGACCTTGGTGATGGTGGTAATAATTTTGAATCGGACAATGAAGCAGACCCGGTTTTAGACATCGAACATGAGAGTCAAAGTAATTCACCCAACACAAGCCATGACACTGCCACTGCTGATCCGCCACCAAACAGCCCGCCACCACACAGCCCGCCACCGAGAGAAAAGAGAACCAGAACTCAGCCAAGTCGGTTAAAGGACTTCATATTTCAAGTGCCCCCATCGATAGACCATGCACAGCCCGGCTCCAGTCAATCTTCGTCCACGGTACACCCTATTTCTAATTATGTTTGTTATGATTATTTTTCTGACTCACACAAACGTTTCTTGGCGGCCATTACCTCACATAATGAGCCGAAAACATTTTTTGAGGCCATGCAGCATGATCATTGGAAAGAGGCCATGCAAAAAGAAATTTTCGCGCTTGAACAAAATGAAACTTGGACTCTCGAATCATTACCGGAAGGAAAGAAAGCAATCGACTCTAAATGGGTGTACAAGATCAAGTACAAACCAACAGGTGAAGTCGAAAGGTACAAAGCGCGTCGTGTAGCAAAAGGATTTACTCAAATCGAAGGGATTGATTACCATGATACTTTCGCTCCGGTTGCCAAGCTCGTGACAGTCAGAACCCATCTAGCTGTGGCTACAATGAAGGATTGGTTAATACATCAACTCGATGTCAACAACGCATTTTTTGCACGGGGAACTACAAGAAGAGGTCTACATGAAGATACCTCAAGGTTTTTCAAACAAAAATGAAACGTGTGTGTGTCGTTTAAAGAAATCCCTTTATGGTCTAAAGCAAGCCTCCAGAACTTGGTACCAACGTTTCACTACCGCTTTGATTAACTTTGGGTATAAACAATCACATGCCGACCATTCCCTCTTCACCTTTACAGAAGGCGATCGTTTTGTTGCCGTCCACATCTATGTGGACGATGTCATCATCACCGGGAATCATGTTGGCAAAATTAATGACACCAAAATGCATCTCGATAAAACCTTCAGCATCAAAGACCTTGGACCGTTGAAGTACTTTCTTGGCATCGAAGTAACAAGAACAGCTGATGGCCTTTTCCTTAGCCAAAGGAAGTACACCATGGACATCTTGAGTGACAGTGGAACTCTTGGTAGCCGGCCAAGCTCCTTTCCCATGGAGCAAAACTTCAAGATCGACGAATGTTTGAATAGTCCACAAACAGATGCTACGCAGTATCGTCGGCTCATGGGCCGGCTGTTATATCTTCAAGCCACTCGCCCCGATATTGCATACTCTGTCAATATCTTGAGTCAGTTTGTATCTGACCCACGTGAAGACCACATGACCGCTGCCACTAGAATACTTCGGTATTTGAAAACTACACCGGGCCAAGGCATTTTCTTCCCGAAGGAAGGTGGTTTAGACTTACTTGCCTATTGTGACGCTGATTGGCTAGGCTATCAAACGACTAGGCGCTCTCGTACGGGTTATTTGTTACTTCTCGAGGGAGCGCCAATCTCGTGGAAAACCAAGAAACAGTCAGTTGTTTCCCGCTCTTCTGCCGAGGCAGAGTATCGGGCCATGGCTTCTACTGTCAGCGAAATTTTGTGGATACGATGGTTACTCGTGGACCTACAAGTTCCGATTAATGGTCCCACTCCTCTCTACTGTGACAACATCGCAGCCCGACACATTGCTAATAACCCAGTCTTCCATGAACGAACCAAGCATGTGGAGATGGACTGCTATTTTGTTCGTGAACGTGTCGAGTCCAAGGAAATTCAACCATCTGAAATCAGCACAAAGAATCAAATTGCCGACCTCTTCACAAAACCTCTTGGGGCTAAACAACTTCAGTCTCTACTTGACAAGCTCGGCGTTCGTAACCTGCACGCTCCAACTTGAGGGGGAGTGTTGGATTTTATCGATATATATCTTTTGTATTTATCTCTTTTGTTAATTATCACATAAGAAAGGATAAGCTAGATTAGAGATAAGTTGGAGGTAGTTAGAGTTATCTCTTAAGTTTGAATTTCTCTATATGTATCGATATTTTTCCATCAATGAAATCAGATCTGAATTCGGTGAATTAGCAACTTTGATACCAATTTACAGGAATACATTTGATTAGGTGTAGTGGGCTAACGCCCTCACGGTGGAAGAATCTTGGAGACCGACGTGACACACCGCTCCAAGGGGGTTGATGGGCTTGGGTGCGAGCTGATTCACGAGCATCAAAAGTAATAAAATCATCCACTGTTTGTTGCAGATTGTGTGGGAAGGGGAGGGGGCCGAGATATTTGTATTTCAATGAATAAATAAAACCAGATTTTTATCCCTCGCGCGTTACGGCGGTGTCAAAACGTGGACTGATTCAAATTTGTATCATCGAATGAATATATATACATAAAAATAACCATACAAATGTAACATTAATACAAACACGGACTTTATTTTATATCCAGCAAAGTTACATGCACTCCATGGAGGTCCCGTACCACGATATCTATGTAGCTAAGTGCACGTTTACAAACTTTAGTACGCACGTTGTCACAGTGCGATTACCCACGTCGGATTTATGTCAACGCTTAGATAAAAATAAGTGTGTCGCCACGTGATATGTATGGATTATAAATTGAATGTTAAGTATAAGAATGAATAATAAAAGTAAACTAATAAAAACACAAATAAAGAAAAGTATAGAAAAATATCCATAAATAGATGAGTAAGAGCTCTCTAACTATGTGACATGCACTTTTATTTTTATGGAGTGTATTGTGTTTTTTTCTTAGGTTATTGTGTGTTTTGGTTACATTATTGTGTGCTAGGATCTCAATCATTGAGTTTTTTTAGGCGATCATTATATTTTTTATTGCAATCATCGTGTGTTTTTTTTTGTTAACATCACATATTTTTTTTTTGTTCCGGTCATTGTATTTTTCGTTAACGTATCGGTTTGTTCTTAGTCTTTTTTGTTACGATAATCGTATTTTTACCTGCATAGTGCTATTTTTTTTGTTCCGACCATCGTTAGGTTTTTGCATAAATTTACATCAATTGACAACGTCGAATAAAAAACCATAAGAAACGTCATTT